>JAUJYS010005991.1:0-10632 GCA_033995665.1 Melogona broelemanni | reverse complement strand
TAGGGGTGGATCCTGCAGTCTGGCTATTCCAGCTGCATCCCTCTTCCCTTCCCTTGCCTGCCCCTCACATATCTCCAAAGAGACACGAGGGTGCAGTATTCCTGTAGTGCACTAGGCGCTACTTTCAATAAAAAAAAAATTTGCTTCAAATTTTCATTAATGATTATAGTGGGTAATTATGTTTTAGGCTAACAATTGGCAGTATAAATTCAATAATTTCGGTTTTTAAACTCTTCATTTGAGTTTACCAATAACTATCGACTCCTGACAAATAAATTCCATTGGTTAAAACACTTAACTTTTTCAGAGATGCATTTTTCTGCTAGGTTGAACTTGCGAAAAAACACGAAATCCGCGATACCTTAGTATTTCATTTCAAGTCCGATTAAAATCACTGGCGCAATTTATTGGACTGTCATATTCGATTGTTTTCGTATCTTTCATTATTGACAACTCTTTTATTGGTTTTTTTAGCTGAACGGTCCCGAAAAACTCGAGGATGCTCTGATCGATATCAAACCAACCCCGAAGGCAGTCGACAACGAGGGCTACGCCCGCCGATTTGACAACGTCTGCAGAGTAGCTTTTCCGATGGCCTTTCTCTGCTTCAATATCTTTTACTGGCCTTATTACTTGACCCCTTAGAGCGCAGTCAATCCTCCCAATCAACAGCTACTTGGCTACTTGGCTACGTGGCTATCGACAGCTACTTGGTTTGCTGGCCGAGGCCGTTTAACAGTAATTCCTTTTACTATTTGTACAAAGTTAATAAGGAAATGTCTTTCGATTACGCATAATAAGCGCAACAGTGACACTCCGCTAATGCAATTGTTTTCACTAAATTTCTAATTTTCACAAATTTTATTTTAGACGATGTTTCTTAAGCTACTGTACCGGTATTTGATAATTTATAAGACAATAATTCAAGGAATATGTTGCATGAAAATTGTTCAACATTTACTGTCTTTCGCCTAAAATGTCTAAATTTCTCTGTTAAACTTTTTTTAATGTTAAAATTTCTCTTAAAATTGAAATTATATCTTAAAATATAAGAATTTTTGCAATTCTTGTAACCGGGATAAAACTTTAGGCATAATTTTGATTCTGAAACTTCTAACAGATGGCATAAACGTTAATTAAATGTATGAGTCACTCGGTTCATGCAACTAGCTCCGGATTATTATAATGGGATTTCAAAGTTGAGATCAATGGAATGATGTGAACAATTGGAAACCTACAACACTGTATGTCTGAGGATTTATCCATGAAACATGGACAGATAAATTCACGTTGATTGATACGGTTTCACGTTATCGTAAATGCAAAAGACAACGGTTTTTAATTTCGTGCCAACACTATCAAATGGCGCAGTGAATCTCAAAAATGTATTCACATTATTGTAAATAGTACGTTTTTGTTAGCGCACATTACCTGTTACTGTACATGTAGATATTTTAACGCTACCCATTTGTGTCAGTTACTTTGTCTAGTGTATAATTAATTTATCTTTACCATGTAGGCCGTGAAGGCCCAAATATCAAATGCAGCTAACGAAATGTTTTATATTATTACACCAATATTAGAACCCGTCCGCGACTAACCATTTGCAAACTAACAGCGGTAAATCCAAGTTTTACTCCCTCAAATCAAAACATGTACCAGCGTATACTTAATGCAATTTTGGACAATAGCGCAATCGTGGATTAAACGTGAGTGGTTAGTTGCGACCTTATTTCCTTTATGTAAACGTTCAAATATTATATATGTGGTTATAAATATATTCGTATATAACTATGAACTGTCCAATGTGTTTCCAATGCTACTTTAATCTAAATTGAGCAATAACGCGGAAAGGAAATTAACATGGTTAATTTATCGATATTACGGTTAATTATGATGCTACATTTTAAAAATGGAACAGGAGCTACATGTAGTTGATATCACCTAAGCTGATCTGTTAGTTATTTCCATAGTTCATAATGTAGCGCAAATTGATGGAAAAAAGTTTTTTTAACAATCATCATCAACACAGAAAACACAATTTTCTAACCGGAAATTATTGGACATCACGTCATTGACAAAGTAGAGGTCACATATCGCTACCACTCTGTCATCAATTTATCTGTCTAACATATTGTGGAAAACAAGTCACCCATACTACGTCCCAAGGTCATGAAAATAGGCTTGCTACGACAAAATAACGCCATATGATACAGGTTCGATAGCATAATGACGCAATAAAGAATTCGTAGTTAAAGTCTTCCCAAAAGTCATGAAAGGATTATTGCGAAATACAGTTTCTTAAATTAAAAGCAATTTGGCCATTTTTTTTTACCTTGTTTTGTACTCTGCGATCTCTCGGAGCTCGAAAGTTGCAGAACAGCTGCGAACTTTACGCAGACGTTCAGCGTAGGTGCTTCCTGCTTCGTCGGCGGCCGGCGTGTTATAAGACGACAACGATCCCCGGATTCTTGGGAGACTGGTCGGCAAAAAGCTCAGTTGACGTTCTCCCACGGCGTTCGGCGTAGTTAAATCTGCGTGTGGTATCATTTCCGAAGATTCAGCTAATAGCGATCGTCGAAATAACTTTTTTCAAATGTGTTAATTGGCACTACTTAAACATTTATGTACACTACACGTCGATTGCAATTGAATATTGCAGTGAATTAAATGCTCTGAATTAAAATGTTTCAATTATGCGATCCCGTTGTATAGAAATTAAGGCATCCGGTCATACATTTAGACAACGGTGAAGTAAATTGTTAACTTTTTTGCGTTTCGGCGGAGTAATTTATGCAGTCTGCTGGCGCGAGTTATTGCAGTGACAGGAAATGAATGCCCGCAATTTTGCCAGCATGCAGGCGAGTTTCTGCTGACACCACCAGATGGGGATCTGCCAACCCAAAGCAGCTATATTTCTGCATCATCATTTTATAATTCAAATAACAATAAGATCGCTAAAGTTAAACTTCCGATATTTTCGAAAACGTAATTTTAAAAATCTAAACGCACTTGTTCATTTATTGGCTCCCCCATGATTCTAACGTTCATTTGTTTTACGAATCAAACATTTATTTT
Organism: Melogona broelemanni; assembly: GCA_033995665.1. Taxonomy (NCBI): domain Eukaryota; kingdom Metazoa; phylum Arthropoda; class Diplopoda; order Chordeumatida; family Chordeumatidae; genus Melogona; species Melogona broelemanni. Next base: position 7,554 of record JAUJYS010005991.1, on the reverse strand, counting down.
TCCCATACGGGCACATTGAAACTTGTTAATTTTTTAAAGAAAGTCTTTAGTTATTCACAGATTGTTAGCCCAAATTATAATTTGCATAAACGTCTTAATTAAAGCAAGTGTGACAAAGTCGCTTTTGGAATGTTAAAATTTTATTTACAAGATGATGATAATAATAATAAGAATAAAACAAAAAAGGGATTTAATCACAATGCATATGAATGAACAGCTGTAAAATGAAAATTATTTTCCAAACGATTTTAAAGATTTCAGTGAAAAGATCGCACCACCCTGTTTCAACGATCCGTTTGGTTTCAGCCCTTCCTTTCTTTTCAAATTTTCGTTATTGTTCAATTTTTCGTGTGTTTTCAAGTTTTGTTTAGATTTCACATTTTTGTCAGCTGTCAGGTTTTCTTTAGCTTTTACATTTTTGTCAGCTTTCATGTTTTCTGTAGCTTTCACATTTTTGTCAGCTTTCAAGTTTTTTTTAGTTTCCAACTTATCTTTAGCTTTCAACATATCTTTAGTTTTCAATTTTTCTTTACCTTTAGAGGGTTCTTTAGCTTTTAGGTGCTCTTTAGCTTTCACTTTTCCATTTTGTTTCGCATTGCCACCTGCTTTCAAATTACCATTTCTTTTCAAATCGCTTTTTGTTTTCAAATCGCTTTTCGTTTTCAAATCTCCATTTGCTTGCAAGTGGTCATTTGTGATCAAATCGCCATATGTTTTCGAATGGTCATTGTCATTTGCGTTCAAATCGCCATTTGTTTCCATATGGTCATGGCTATCTGTGTTCAAATCACCATTGGTTTTGAACTCGTCGTTAGTTATCAAATCACTATTAATTTTCAAGTAATCATTTGTTTTGAATTTTCCATTAATTTTTAAATAGTAATCGGTTTCCATTTCGACATCGGTTTCGCCATTGGTTTTCAAGTCGCAATTAGTTTCCAAATCGTCTTTGGTTTCCAACTCGAAATTAGTTTCCAACCCTCCATTTATTTTCAAATGGGCGTGGCCTTTTGTGTCTGAATCGCCATTAGTTTGTAAATCGCCAATTGTTTCCAAATCACCATCGGCTGTGATATCTTCATTGGTTTTCAACTCGACTTTGATTTTCAATTCGCTATTGGTTTTTGAATCTTCATTCGTTTTCAAATGATCCTTGCCATTTGTATGCAAATCGCCATTAGTTTTCAAATCATCATTGGTTTTTAAATTGACATCAGTTTTCAAATCGCCATTGGTTTTCAAATCGTCACTACTTTTCATTTTGACAATTATCTTCAAATCGCCATTCGTTTTCAAATCGTCATTCGTTTTCAAATCGTTATTCGTTTTCAAATCGCCATTCGTTTTCAAATCGCCATTCATTTTCAAATCGCCATTCGTTTTTAAATCGTCTTTCGTTTTTAAATCGCCATTTCTATCAAAATTTTCTTTTGCCTTCATATTTTCATTTCCTCGTATGCTTCTATTACACTTCGAATTTCCGTGCATAATCAGGGAGTCATTTGTTTTCAAAGTACCGCTTCTCTTCAAGGTTCCATTATTAGCGCCAGTTCCATCACTACTACCGACACCGTTGATTTGTTTTTCAATTTCCAAAAGGGTTATCGTTGATGAAGCTTCGCTATCATAAACTCTGTGTTTGACACTCGTGTAACGAAAATTGTTGTGAGATTTTCTGAACGATCTTCTTATGGACAGTCGAATTGAAACTGCAGAAACAATATTTAAAAAAAAAATATCAGATGATGATGATCAGACTGATGAACAATTGTATAAATCAGCTAAAAGACCTTCATAAACGCATTTTACAGTGATCACCAAACTGCGGAACAATTAAGTTTTGTATCTTGTATTTTTGGTTCGACTAACCTTACAGACAAACTAACACCAAAGATAAAAATTCGAAAATTCGTGATACGATCTTAATATGAATAAAGGCACATAAAACTGACAAGACAACAGTTGAAAGCGAAAGCTCCGTTAGACAGAAAATTTAATGACGAGACGCAAATGTACTCCGACAACCCAAACGACAGACCCATTCTTGGTACATTGTACAAAAAAATTAAACACACACCCGTGACAATATACCAGTGATAAAAAACATTTCTATATAATGGATCACCAATAGATTTGAAGCATTAAGATTTCCAAGTGGTGGGATTCCATGTGTTTAGATTCACAATTTGAAAATTATGGGAACATTTTTGTTCGGTAGCGACTTCCTGCCTCCTTGGGTAAGATTTTTTTTTTTTTAATTTTGAACCGAACATGACGTCATAAGAGTTACTGTTTAGTTATTTCATTCTTTCCCCCCCCCTTTATGAAGACATTCTGAGTTTGAAATTAGAAAAGGCTGCAGCTTTTGTTATTGTTTTCAAATGGATCCTTCGAACTACAGTGTATTTTAATTTGTAATTTATTATTAAGCTACCGTCTTAAATAAGCAGCAAAATATTATTAACACAATTTCGGTTAATCGTTATGGAGATTTTCACATCGTTTGTGACTCATGAAACTCACAATTTATGTGTATGACAATAGAATATAAAATGTGCTCCCCATCACTTTTTTAAGACAAAGTCGCACAAACTGCTTGTTCAAAATTATGAAGTGAAAGTTCATAACCCCAATGTGCACATGTAAAAAAATGCACCCTTGGAAACTCAAAACAACGACCTTAAAAATATTGCCAACTTGCGTAAAAATCAAAATTGTCACTAACACACGAGTTTTACATGCCTTTCCGACGACCTCTAGTAAAAAATATCAAAATATTTTTTTTGTTATTGTGTCTGTACATGAAATTATAAACATTATCACAGAGGTTTAGCGTATTATATGTACATGGGGAGAGATTTTTGCGCAGGGGAGGATTATTATTAGAACGGTGTTGTCAAATATCGAGACTAGAGAGCAACAATTAAAAAAATTTGTATATGTTACACTATATTTTAGTGACGACTAAACGAGAGATTATCATATTTTCAATGAGGTTCCGACAGTTATAATTGAATTGAATGCAACCTACAGGGCAGTTATTCGAAGAGGAAGCACATATAATAAAATGACATTCATGTCATGTGATTACATTTTCCACTTCTTATTCGCAAAACAAAATAGCGAACCCTGTGGCTTGTCATCGACATTGACTGCTTCGCTAAGGACGTCATAGTGCCTTCAGTCAATGATTTGGGGGAGAAAGAAACTTTGTTTCGTGGCTCGCTAAGTGTAGGCGCAACATCCGGATTGGTCATTTAATTTGGCTGCAAAGTCAACCACACACATAATTCAAATCGGCACGTTAGTCAACATTAATCCAAAACTAGCATTAATGGAGCTGTAATTTATAATAAGCGAAAGCTAAAATTAGTCAATACAATATAATACTTGTAATTTAAGAAGTATTTTACTGATTTTGTTGGTGATAATTATTTAGATAACAAAGACGCGTGATTTTTGGCATTTAAGAAAAATTTACGAAAATAAAAATATTGTTTTGTATGATATATAAAAAAACACAAGATATTACTAACATGATTGTTCTGGTCCCTAATAGGTTATAGCTGATTGTAATGTAATAAGACAAATTGTCATTTAAAAACATGATATGTTAAAAAATAGCATATTGTTAACTCTAAGATCGAAGCTGCTGAAGTAAAAAGAAAGAAGCTAAAGAAATAATTAAGATATTAGCGTAATGGCTGTGGGTGAATGTAAATTGTAAATTAACACAATATATATACAGGCAACGATACTAATAATCTGGAAAATCGTTAATATTTTTTTTAGGTTTTCCCTGTGGTCACCAGAAACTTGTTCCCTCTACTCTGGAAAAGCAAATTCCAGACTTTCTACTTTCGTGTGGATATATCTATAAGCAGCAAACCTTCAGTATTTGTGATATCAACACTTTGTAACGACGCGTCTAAGAATAGCGTTCACATAACGTAACAAAAAAACAACCAATTGAACAAATATTGTGACACATCCAACTAAAATGAAAACAAACAACGAATACAAAAAACAATGAAGCAGCTGGCAAAACACTCACAGGAAGCTGCTGGCAATTTAAATTGTGTGAGTTGTGCGTGGTGCCTCATGTAGGGGTGAGGAGAGATTTCTATTCATTACCTCCTTCTTCGGTGTCAGATGTATCCAACTCGAAGCTGAAATTGAATAAGTTAAAAAATCAGTCAAGCATGCGAAACACTTTCACCTTTAATGGTACAAGCAATTTCAACCGTCAATAGAAATAGATACTTGTTTTTGCTTACAATTCTGTTGTTGCTTTGCTCAGATCCAATGGTGCCAGATCAATTGTAGTCTTTAATGGTACAAAGAAAGTAAACATTACTATTTTATGAACATCATAATTAAATATTATGTTGTATAATATAAGGTTAGTTTTTGCTGAAATGTAAAAGTATAAAATGAATTGTAAACAATCAAATTAAATTATATTTTGTTTTGTATAAATTATTAATACATTAATTTTGCATCCCAAAATAAGGTTAAATTTAATTGTAATTTTTATGTAGTATAGCTTTTACTGCCGCAAAGGTAATTGCGCACACGCAGTAATTTCAGTATAATTTAGAATTATGAATAAATAATATTTTAGCTCACCTTTCCCAGGGTAAGACATCTTCCAAAAATAGAAGAACTCCGAGAACACACATTGATCAACAGACTGTGCGTATTCAATTGCGAAGGAACAAATGAGTACTCGAACCTGTCAACGAAAAGGTAAACAAATAACAATCGATAAACCGATTCCTGACAATAAACATTAACTGCGCCACAGCACCAGCAACTTCACTTACGTTTCGTCGTATACCGGGTTGCAGTTGTTCTTCACAACCATCGTTTTGCGCTTGCTGTCTTTCGACGTGTCTGGAAGCAACACTAATTTGACGTAGGGATCGGGAAGATCCGATTGGTTGCCTCCTGGAAGATTGCTACCAGGTTCAAAATATTAACAAAACATTTTGTGAGCTGGTGCTCGGCGCCCAATTTCTCATTGAATTGTAATTGAAAATCCTCACATATCTCCATAGAGACACGAGGGTGCAGTATTCCTGTAGTGCACTAGGCACTACGGTGATTTAAAAAAAAATGAGAATTCCTTAAGTGCAACATCATGGCGTATATACGGTATATTTTTATTTTATTTAAATCACTCAAATCCATAAATAAAATGAATAACATCAACTTGCGTCATGAGGAAGCGTAATTGGGAAATGAATATAAAATTAGAAAACGGAACTTTTACTGTCGAATGAATAAGCCTGAAAATAAATTATTTATTTATTTGCATTAATAAATATTTGGCTGAAATTGATTTTGGAAAATAAAATCATTCTATCTTTAATGGTCCAATTCCCAAGGGCTCCGCGGCCACTCCTGGACGCCATTAACTTGTACCCAAAGGCCATTTAATTGTAATAAATGGGGAATTTTTTAGCCACTTAAGGGCTCCGCCAGTAAAATTTATTCTAAAAATGGCTCCGCGAGCTAAAAAGTTTGGGAAACACTGGCCTAATTTATATAATGGTTTTTAAAAAACTCGGTTCAAGTTCAAAACAGAACTCCAAACCCCGCCGGCATTTAAAACTTGCTCTATATTGGAGTCGGAACTGAAGAAAACATAGAGAAGTCGAAAGAAGACAATATAATATAATTTTATACTTACACCACTTTGTGCACGACAACAACCATTTTTCGTCGCTGGCTGCTGTATCGAAGAGTCAATTGAACACAGGGTTTGCCCGTATCGACTGACGCTTGAGAGCTAAACAATTAATTCGTCCATTTAGTCGCAATAAAATAGCTGTCGTTCGTATGCGCTCGATAAGGGATTGTAAGGGATTCGGAGGATTGAATTTCAATTTAGTTTCATTATTGATCGATCGCTTACATGACGTTTCTTTTTCTCAACCCGTTGTCCAAGATGTCGGCATCCAGGTCCAGTGGTTTCAGCACCGGAGTCATCATGTTGGATATGGCCTCGTCCAGCGACGGTGGATCGGGGTGCACCGTCCGCTCCACCTTCCCGTTTTCATGACGCTCGTCGGTGACGGTCTTCGAATGATCTGCGGGGACAACGGTGTCGCGTTTTGGCGCCTCCTGGTGACCGTTTTGTTGCGGTGGCGGTGTCGCCACTTGCTGCTGAGTCAATATCTACGTAATAAAAGACACGAATGTCAGATGACCTCATCGTGGAGAAAACTTGACAAGAAACATGTGCAAATGTATTTGCAATAAAATTATATCTTCCAGTATTTATAATCACCTCTTGTGTACCCAAGTACATAATTTTAACAGTCCACAATTATATCCTAATTGATTGGATGTCGCAAAAAGCTAGGAAAGATTCTTGCGAGACGGCATATTTAAATTTTTTATGGTATATTCTGATGATCACAAAAAACGACATTTTGCAAAAAAAAATAATAATTGAACAAACAAAAATATCAGCCTTATGAACTTCGCGCGTTGTGTTATACCAGATCAGAGGAAACAAAATAACAAACCTATGTAATTTGAAATTAAGTATGAACGAGAATATATCGAATTTTGACAAAGTAATCATTTAAATAAAGGAAATATACATTTTAAACTTTGGTGATTTATTTGGGAACATGGACGAAGGAGCGTGCGGTTTTGAAGTGCAAAAACTTCTGCTCTGAAGTAATAATTACTGGTGTTACTGATTAGTACATCTGTACAATTTCCGATTTGTAAAAAACAAAATCTCGCTAAGCAAGAGGAAACATCAATATTCACCTTTAGCTGCATGCACAATGTGATTGTGCTCTGCGAACCGGAATTCTTCAATGGAAAAGGCTGCTGGACCTTCAGGTTGGTCTCGCTCAGCAGTTTCTTGATCGGGTAGGTGAGATTGCCGATCGGTTTTTCGGACTTCTTGTCCAGAACCTGTCGAAACGCAAACAGTTTCAACCCATTTAAAATCGGCTATCAATACGTGTCATCATTTTGTTAAGAATTGCGAATAATAAATTACGTTTCATTACCTCCAAGTTCAGTTCCTGATTCTCGGGATCGACGATGAGAAAGCAGTGCCCCTTTTCCCAGATCGGACAGTTGGTTTCTATGCACGGATGGGTGTTCTGTTTGCTTGTGCCGACAGTAATTCTGGTGTAAGGCGACGGTTCAGAGGCGGCCTTGCTAGCGCCCTGTCGGCAAACAAATAATAAAAAAACCGTAAGTTGTCGGTACGCAAACAATAACAAATACTTTAAGTAACAGGTTGACAATAGGATAGTTTCTAAATCTGAATAGTGACTTACCGGCAAATCCTTGGCGTGGTCAACGTATACAATCAATACGCAGGAGGAAGAATTGTCCTTTTTCCACTGAGGTTGGGAGAACTAAAATCGGAAAATCGATCGATTATCTACCGTCTCATCAGTTATTTGAAACGACCGAATTCATTAATTAGTAAACACCAGTATTGGGTAGGAACGGAACGGGAAGTTCCCGTTCCTAGGAACTGGTTCCTTTTTTGAGGAACGGAGGAACGCCTAGGTT
>JAUJYS010005990.1:0-10634 GCA_033995665.1 Melogona broelemanni | reverse complement strand
TGATCCTTAATAGTCTACATTAAAATCAAGTTTCTTGTTACAATTGTTGCCGTTTCCACTCCTTGGTCAAGGTTTCTCCATTTTTATATGTAATGGAAGACAAAAGTAAAAAACACAGACGAAAAAGCTTTCAACAGATCGATTTTTTTGGCAATTTCTGTTTGATGCTGCAAAATTGTTCCGCTGACGACACATTTTTGAAAATTGCACTGGTAAAAAATTGAAGGTTATGACAAAAGGAACCCTTTACACAGAAAATAAACTCCCGTTCCAGTTCCTCAAAAAGAGGCACCAGTTCTCGTTCCAGTTCCTTAAAAATGAAAAGGAAGCTAGGCGTTTCTAAATTCCTCGAAACAGGAAGCAGTTCCTAGGATCGAAACTATTCCGTTCCGTTTCTTCCCAACACTGAATTTGACGCCAGCCTTACCCAATAGCTGTGTTGCTTGCGAGTACAAATTATAATTGTTACTAAATCATTCGTTGGCCTCTTATTCGAAATTGAAGATTTGCACGTGCCAGCCGAGTGCGAGGAGAGGTTCGTGAGCGCGTCACGCGAAATGGAACGCGTGTTGAGCGAGCGTCTGCGCGACTACGCTGAAGAGGAACGGACGTTGCAGGTGATGCTGGACGAGGAACAGCAGGGCACGCGCGAAAGCGTCCAGCAGAAACGGGAACAGGAACGGAGGCAGAAGGGGGAGAGACGCTGGAAAGAAATCAGCGGCCACTTGTTTGGACAGGACGGTAAGTTGTTAAGAGATTTGGCTTTGCTCATGTTATTTACGTTTTATTTTGCTCATTTTACTAACATTTTATAATATTAAATAATAATAAAATGTTTGAGATTGAATATTTATTACTAAGTTTAGGCAAATTATTGATAAAATGAAAAATACTGATAAAAAATAAAATTATTAAAGTAAATTATTAAATAATAAAATCAGTAAATTGTTAATTATTCAACATGTTATTATTAAATTTAAAGATGTTTGCCTGTTTGAGTCGCCATGTCATTCTTCTTTCATTCGGTTAGCTACAATCCCCAATATTTAATTTTAAATAAAAATGTTACACAAAATTCCATTTTAAATTTGTCCATGTCATATTTTCAAATAAAAAACATCACAGGTCTCGTATTCCCATTTTCGGACAATTGCCGAAATGTTTTTTTTAAACATTTATTATGTTCAATTTAAATTTCTGATGTGTTATTATAATTTGTACTTGCAACAAAAATCTTTATTGATTGTGAAACGAAAATTGTAAAACTGAGAATTTTGACAATTTGTGTTGGCTCACCATGTTGAATGAAGATTTTTTAAACCCTTACTTTATGTAAACGATTTTTTTTAATCCATTTTCGTGATGCAGTGATGTGGACCTCGGACCCCCTGTACCCCTACTACCAATACTACACCCGAGCGGACAAAGATCTACAGACACTGACACAAATAAGGTAAGGTCGCACCTTTATTTACACGTTTTATATTTACACGTTGCTCTTTTCGCCACATAGTTTTTTTTCAATAATGAAATATATTTTTATATATATTAACAGATTAATTACATTTCTTTTCATGGGTGTCATTCCACTAACGGTTCTCTTAAAAATATGCAATGAATATTTAAATTTACTGGGTCAAGATTTTTCAAATGAAAATATGTTTACATGGACAATAATTATCTACGGTTTGGATACGAATTTTTCAATTCGGTTTTTTTGCATGTTGTACACGATTTAATTAATATCCACTTGACTATATATTTCATTGCGAACGTTCTAAATTAAGAAAATTCATTCAAATGAAACTATTCTATTGTGTTCTTGAACTTCGTAGCAATTTTGTTGATCAAAAGACTTAAAAAAAACTGTTTAGGGAACAACCCTAAACATTTTTTTAAAGACTTCTTTTGACATTTTCGAAATACTGGTTGTTCTGTTTGAAACGAATTTTCTTAATTTAGAACGTTCGCAATAAAATATTGTTGTTAATTAAATGTTGTACACAATGCAAAAAAGCGAATTGAAAAATTCGTAACCCAACCGTAGATAATTACTGTCAAAGCAAACATATTTCCAAACATATTGGCCCAGGTAATTTGGCATGTACTTCTGTGGGGAGAGTGTAGCAAAAGAAAGAATGGACAAAATATTAATAATGTTATAAGAATAGACCTAGTGCATAATAGGTTGGGGTGGTTTATTTATTTGTAGGCGTGGCTGGGACAGATGGCTAGTGCCTGCCGAGTCTGGACTGGGCAGCGGTGTACCGGTCAGTTGGGTCATTCCTGACCGACCCACCAGTGAGGCCTGGGCACTACATTTGGAATAATTGATGCTGCTTCTGCTACACTAGGGAGGTAATTCAACTCAATCATCAATTCATCAAAGCTTTCCAGTGTCACGTGATAATTAAACAGTGAGACCAGTTTGCTTTTTTTTAACAATATAACAAGTGGGTTTCTCAGATTTCTTCTTTTTTTGCGGTCACGTGCTCAAAATATCACTTCTCGCGCGAGTATACATCGTTCGGTTGTGAAAAATGGCACATGGTCAATATAATCGCGGTGGAAAAGCGACCCTGGCGGTAAACAATCGCCCCTCTTCAATAGTTAGTTACTTTTTGTGAAAGGGTTTGATTAATAACTGGAATGTCAATTAAATTGACATGATGACATACCAAAGTAATTAGATTTTGTCGTTAGAAATAAGGATTATTTATTAATTTGTGTTTTGCATCCATTTACAAATTGTACGATTTTGAATTCAAAATTGTACAAAAAGCATTCATGAGGTTTTTTTAAATGTTTAATTGGGCAGAAGTGAAGCAAAATACAAAAAGTGCGAAAAAATACCGTTAAGGTCGCTTTGATCTCCACACCCGTAAATCGTGGCAGTTTCTAAGAGATTTTCGCGAAGAACACTTCCACTGACAATCTTCAACGATATCGTAAAGCGGTCAGAATTTCTGCTTGCACAGCTGACACAATGTGAAAATTAATATTTCTAGTAATATTTTGAGTAAATAATATAAATGTGTGGCTTTCAGCCGTTCATTTTTATGGGGATTCCATATCCTATTCATTAATATTATACAGATGGATTTTAACACGTTGAAATTTATGAGTAACCATTGTCATTTCAAGGGAGATACATCTACCGATCTTTTGCAACTGATACCCTTGTCAGCCGATTTTTATTCTACTGACAAATTAGCTGAATAACACCATGTTTATAAATTTTGTGACAATTTTTCCTGCTTTTCGACATTTAAATTGCAACAAACTGAAAACTTCATATTTTTAACTCGTAACACTATCTATTACGCTTCATATTTTTACAAACGCCGAAATGCTGAAAATGTAGACAAATTTAGAAGGGAATTAACATTTAAGCGCTTAAGTAAAACAGGAAAAATATATGCAGATAATAAATGAGATTTGAAAAGTGTTATCTGGAAAAAATAGGACTATTTAATTGCTTGCAGCAGCTCGTTAACAATTCCATTTTTATTTCATTCTATTGATTATGCCTGAAGATTTGACTGGATCGGTTGCAAAAGATTCGGCATTTTTTTTATAGCTTTTTAAACTATGATGGGTAACAGGAATCAGTGGTTGTTGTGTCAATGCCGCTCTAAAACCACAATTATAAACAATTATAATAAATTTTTTACGAAGCGGCACATTAATTACACCCAAAATATATTATCTGATTGAATAACAAGAATAATAATCTGGTGTTCTTAACGAGATTACAGCATTCTTTTATAAAATAAAGAATATCCCCCTCGATTGGGTCAATTTATAATCGCGAACGAACTACAACGTCCAGTTAATTACAAAATATATATTATTCATTCGACTAATCCTATATAATGACCAGTGGTGAGGGGCAAAATTATACAAATCAAAAACGCGAATTTAAAATATATTACAGATTTTTGTGTTGCCCTAGCTTGGGGAAAAAAAATATATTTCAAAAATGTTCTTTTCATATTAATACGTATATCACCAGATTTTCAATTTATTTATTTCCAGCACCGGATTAATATTATTAATAATCTTTATTGAATTAATGAATTTCTGAGATTTCAGTTCATCTTTAATCCAGTGCCGTTTCTCAAGATTCTCAATTTTTTTTAACGAGTATGTACATTAGGTAAAGCCAAAATTGTGTCCACTATAGAACATCTCGCGAAACTAGGAAACAACCAATACCGATCACTAAAAATCAAATACAAATACATTTCATCAAAATAATTATAGATAATTTTGTCTGCATTCGTAACAGATACCAAAAACAAAAACAACGAAATTAGGAGCAAAATCGAAATCATTATTCGAATATCGCAACATTTCAAAACAAAAATAAAATAAAATTTGAGAGTAAACTGGGAATTTGTGCTCGCGTAAACAATAACAAAAATGGGTTAATCACGTGACGAATTAAATTTTAAGCTGGCCACGAAGTTTCTCAAATCTTGCCTCTTCGTCAAAACATAAGTAGATTTAAAAAAAAAAAAATGATAATTGACTAGCTCAAGATCGTTCAGTAATAGTAAATTTAGAGTCCTCAACTAGGACCAGGTTCACCGAAAGAATGTTTTCCACACTCGTAAACAAAAATAAATGACTTCCAATTTGTTTCAAAATAAAGCCGCCAAACGATAAAATAAAACTATCAACAAATTCATAAATCAACCAAAAAACAAAACCGCTAGCAGATGTGAGGTTACCAAAGAGAAAAAAATAAAACCATGAATCAACCAAAAAACAAAACCGCTAGCGGATCTGAGATAACCAAAAAGATGAGATCACCAGAGTAACTGACAAAAACAGCATGGCACAATTCACCGGGGGGAGGGGAGAAAAAGGTCTCTTTGAGTTAGCGGAAATGATTGTTCTCTGCGAGTTAGAAGTATAATTATTGCCATGTGTCACGATTAACCCGATTATTTCTACGTCAGCTACCGATAAATTTAGTTTTTCTGGACTATCGATTAAGTGCTACACACTTGTAGATGACGAAGCCTCTTGAAGGTCCTCTTCAAGCTGTGTGTGTGTAATCTACGTTAATCGTTTATAGAATATATATATAACTCTTTCTTTTTGCTAGCACGTTAAGATCGTGATACGGCTACACTCAAGGTTTTTAAAGATCAGCATCTTTAAACAAAACCTTGGACTACACTAGGACAGATGATGGATCGATGTCACGTTCCTAAAGAGTCAACTTTCAAAATTGTCAACTTCACAAGGCGATATTGAGCGAAGGCGACACCGAGCAAAGGCATCAGCTTCACAAGGCGTCACCGAGCTAAGACGTCAGGTTTCAAAAATCTTTGCTTGTTGGGAGGTTAGGAAATCACCTTTGGTCGGTGACGCCTTAGCTCGGCATCGCCTTAGACCGATGTCGCCTAATGTTGGTGACGCCTTCGCTCGATGTCACCTTGTGACGTTGACGTTGTGCGCCACTGTTGACTTTTGAACATTGACGCATTTGAATAATGACTTTTTAGGGACCTGACGCCATCCCGACGGATGAGGGGGTCAGTGGGGTGTGTGTGGGTGGTAACGACGTGGTTCAATGTGGGATGACATCACTGCCACAACCCTGCATAGTTGCCGTACATGCTGGCCGGTAGTGGACCACCGGCAGCGAACAGTTTGGTTCCCGAATCGTCGTAGCAGTGCGTGTAGACAGCCGGGTGGTATTGCGAGTACAGGTACATATCCCTGTACACTTCATCCTGGTACTGGTTTGGCAAGAGGAATTAAGAAACAGGAATCAGGGAAGATTCATATTTACTCTTGGTGTGGGGCAGGCACGGACAGGCCCGGTCGTAAGGTTGGGGATTTCCCGACTGGGCCTCCTGAAAATTTTACATTGGGCCAATTGGAATGGGACCCCTTAGCTCCTGACTTTTGGCTTCCCTTGGCTTCCGAATGGATCATTTGGCTCCCGACTAGGCCCTTTAGTAGCCAGTCCGCCCTAGGTGTGCTACTTACCACCCATCCACGACTCGCTTGCAGCATGGCCGGCTTGAGGGATCCGATCCGATACAGCTTTCGCTTGATGGGCACGTTCACCACATCCTGGAATTTCTCCAGGTACTTGCCGGCCCTACAGTCGTAGAACATGATGGCACCCATGCCAGTGCCCATGGTGATAATGTCATTGTTGAAACTGATCGAGCGAATACCTGAAACGTCAGCGAGAAACAGGAAATCAGGATCGATTAAAGGAGAGCCCGGAACGGGAATCGAACCCGGGAGCGCAACGTGGACGCATTAATACGCGTCTTAAAATTATTTTGCGACAGGTCGTATAACCTAGAAATGCAACTGTTAATTGACAGTGTCGAGATCGTTCCTTTTGAAAAGATTCCCGTTCCTTCGATGAAAAAAGGAACCAGTTCTCGTTACCGTTCCTCAAAAATTACAATGAACGTAGGCGTTCATAAGATCCTTTTCAAAAGGTCCCTTAAAATTTTCCGTTCCTTCGATTAAATATTTTATTACAATTTGCGGGAACTAGCCTACAGAACAAATGTATATTTGTAGACATAGACCAAAAAGCTTTCAACAGATCAAATTCTTTGGCAATTTCTGTTTGATGCTGCAAAATTCGCAGTCTACACACTTGTCGACACACTTGAAAATGTACTCGTAGAAAATTGAACATTATACCAAAAGGAACCCTTTACACAGAAAAAAAACCCTGTTTAGTAAATGAATCAGTTCCCGTTCCAGTTCTTGTATTTAAAAAATACCTAGCCGTTCCTAAGTTCCTAAAAAAAAAGGAACCAATTCCTAGGAATGGAACTTTTCCGTTCCGTTCCTACACTGCCAATTGATCTAGTTGGTCAATGGTAAAAAAAAAAGATAAACCATGACTTACTGCATCCCCGCTCCTGGGTGGCCACCTTGTTGACCATGTTGAGTGTTCGGCTGTCGTGAAGGGTGAGATGCGACTTGGAGCCGACAGCGTAGAGGGAACAGTCCGACATGGACGCCAGGCAGACGTTCTCCAGACAGTGAGGCAGCTTTTTGGAAAATTTCTACACATAAGTTGAAACAGGCATAAGTTAGTAAGAGGGCCAGTGTTTGGTTCGTTCTTTTTAGAAAGGAACAAGTTCTCGTTATTTTTTAAGTCACCGTAGTTCTAATCACTACAGGATTACTGCACTCTCGTGTCTATGTAAGGGGAAGGGAAGGGAGGGGGAATGGCAGCTGGTATAGTAGCCAGGCTGCAGGATCCACCCCTAACCCTAGAAACGGAACGGAAAAGATCCGTTCCGTTCCTACCCAATACTGAACACACTTTCCAATCATTGTCAAAGTAACGATGAATGCAGGACTCTGTAAAGAGATTTGAGTCTAAAATAAGAGTGGTTCACCTGTTGAAATGTTGTCAAATCCCACACGTGAAGAAATGCATTCAACGACAAGGCCACAAATTCCTAGAAAAAAATGAAAGCGCGCTTAAATAAAACCACAGGCAACAGTCGATTTCAATATGTTAGCATGCTTGCGGGAAAATGTGGTTTAAAAATTAACCTAATATTTTTTATCGTTATTAGACCCCTAAAACAACATTTAAAGAAACGTGAAACAACATTAAAAATTATTTTTAATAAGTAAGTAAATAAAGTAGAAAATAAAATAAACAATTTGTAATTAATGCCCAGAAGGTGTTTGATTTAGGAGTAAACCATGTTTTCCACCTAACGCGTTGGCCGTTATTTGCCAAACAATCAAATTTCTACCCGCAAGCAGCCCATGTGGGGGAGGTTTATGGCGGTAAAGGACAAAACATGTACTAATTCAGCAGGCAGCAGGCACACTTGAGACACTGTGAGACTTGTTCCACTGTTGACACATGCTCTGGACATATAGGGAATTAAAGTAGGTGTCAGACTTACAATGTAGCTCAATGTACTCGGTAGCTCAATGTACCTGATACTTATGGTTAAAAGAGAGCGCTCTGACTTTCTCGGCCCTGTCGCAGGCGCGCACCACCAGTGACGACATGACGGAATGATTGGTGACGTCACCCAGACGGATGCCACCGCTCGTGGTAGTGCTCTCGTCCACGCGCCACAGGGCCACCGTCGTATCGCGCGATCCTACAAAAGGAACAAGGGGATCCCTTTGAGAAGAAGCGCATACACGCAATTCCATTAGTACATCCAATAATCAACCAGACACGATTATTATTATTTTTTTAATCCCCGTAGTGCATAGTGCACTACAGGATTAGTACACCCTCGGATCTCTATGGAAATAGGTGAGGGGCAGGGAAGGGAAGGGCCGGAGGGGAATGACAACTGGTATAACCAGACTGCAGGATCCACCCCTAAGTTCTGGACTCCCAAATGGAAGCTCAGGGGTGACGCCAGTACCCCAGGCTAACGAATAAACGAGAGCCTCTGCCGGGAACCGAACCCGAGACCATCCGCACCGCAGTCGGAAGCATTATAAACTGAAACTTCCGGTAGATCATACAGTCGAAAAATAAAATAGTATTTATTAAATAGAAATTGACGTCTCGGACAGAGAAATTAAGCATTAACGGTTGCAAGCACGCCCTTCAACAACCGAATATTGGAAAACCTGTCTTTAATGACGACGAGATATCTTAAAAGGTCAAAATGAGTGGATAAAAGGGGTTCGGTACAGCTCCGAAAATAGACGAACAGAGCCTGGCAAGTTCCCGTTTAGAAATAATATTAAAATATTATTTCTAGGGGTTGTTCTATGGGTTGACTTGTTCATCCATTTTCTTCAGCACAGACTGTTTAATAAGTAATAAATTACCTGTCACGAAGAACTGATCGTCCAACCAGGTGATATCAAAGATCCAATCCTTGTGGGCACCCTGTAGAAATAGAAACAAATTGCATTGAAATCGAACCCACCACCACAAATCATTCCAAACTCAGCTTAACAAGCATTACCGGAGATTGACAAATAAATAAATAAATTATAATTATGGAGAAGAAAAAGAAGACTGGTTTTACCTCTCCGACGCAGACGGGATCGAGAGTGGGCAGGCGGTAGACGGCGACGTCGTTGGAGTTGTAGGCTCCAGTGGCCAGGAGGGTACGGGACGGGTTGATCTGGATACTGTGGATGCCGCAGGACAGTTCGGGAGCTTCGCTCTGCTCGCTACTCCTCAGGCTGGGAATCACGACGGAGCGACCGGACACCACATCCATCACCAGTAACTGCATCCAAGGGGGGGGGGAGAACCACAGAGAAAATCAAACTTTAGACACAATTGAACGATTGAACGTAGATTTTTTTAAGTTTTCGTAATTAGTTAAACTATTTATTTGTAGATTTTTTTAGTGGAATTATTATGGGAACTGTCTAAAAATGCATTTTACAATATGATTTTCATTCAGAATGATTAAATAGTTTAGAAAATTTAAAAACACAACCGACCACAATCATGCAGTTGGTTCAGTCTATATAAGTGGACAAATATATTTTTTATTTCTCGATTGTTGAGGGGCATGCCTACAATCGTTTACGTCTTAATATATTTTTTTCTGATTAATAACTGTCTTCTGTCAATATCAAACAATCTCGTTGTCACCTAGTTCGATCCAAGATTCTTAGATATAAGAATGAGAATGATATGTATATGGGAATACTGGGTAGGAACGGAACAGAAAAGTACCTTTCCTAGGAACCGGTTCCTTTTTTTGATTAATTAAGAAATGCCTAGGTTCCTTATAATTTTTGACGAACTGTAACAAGAACTAGTTCATTTTTAATTTTGAGCAACTGTAACAGGAACTGGTTCCTTTTTTTCATCGGAGTAAAGGAAACTGGAATTGGTTCCTTTTGTAAGACAACCAACCTAACACTGATCATTCCCACCACCCCTTCCTCACCTTGTTGCACTTGGTTCCAAAAACAACGTGTCGATCCGACAGCCACTTGGAACAGAAGACCTTGTTGACATCCTCCAGCGGAATCTCCTGCTCGCGCAGCAGGTTGTTCTTGAGTATGTGACGCTGGCCGAAGCTGGGGTTAAAGTGGATGGGTCGCACGGCGCTGACCCCGTGCTCGCGACGCAGCATAAAGTCCACGGCATTCTTGGACACGTTGGTGCTGAGGTGGCCGGTCTCGGACGCTCGACGGAACTGGCTGCTGGCTTTGTCCTTGGCCAGCGGCGCTGCGGACTGGTCGGTGTCATGGTGGCCGTCGTCGTCCTCACGCGGTGCCATCGCCGCCACTCCTTCATCCTCCTCATCGTCGTCCAGCTGCTCGTAGTCACTGCGGCTGAGGACTGGTGCTCGGGGACCGAACACTGCCAGGCGACTGACGCGGGCCATTTACAGGGGAATCAGTTCATAGAACATTGTCCTGGAAACTAAATAGAAAATACACCATGAGATTTTCTTTTTATTCCTGATCACTGTAGCGAATAGCACTACAGGAAATTCTGTATCCCTCGTGTACTACAGATGTAAACAGAAAATGCCATGCTGTGGCAATAGGTGAGGAGCACATTTTCACCAGTACCCCAGAATCGAATAAACGAGAGCCTGCGCCGGGAATCGAACCTGGGACCGCCTGCACCGCAGTCGGCCTGACGAATCGTCTTACGATGATTTAAA
>JAUJYS010005989.1:0-10634 GCA_033995665.1 Melogona broelemanni | reverse complement strand
AGCCTGCGCCGGGAATCGAACCCGGGACCGTCGGCTTCGTAGGATGTCGCCATACCCACTGAGCCATCGGTACGAAACCATCGGTCCATCGGTTAGAAAGGATACAACCATACACCACGCAGAATTCTTTAGAGAGCGGGCTCCACTCGTAGGAATAAATCGGCCCTTCTTTCGCTGCAGGGAAAAAAAGGTAAAGTCGCAACACTCTTCATAAGAACGACGAGGTCAAAACAAAGATCAATAGTTTAAAAAAAATTCTCTTACCCAATTGGACATACATGCTATCTCCAGAAGTGTTTAGCAAATACAACTTCTGCTCGCCATAGTAGGACGCCCCGGATTTGTCTACATCGGTGACAGTCAAGGCCAAAACCGCGTTTCCTAGATACAGAGAAAATGAGCAATTTAGAAACGGGAAGACATCGGTTTCAGACGGTCAAAAGCGAGACTAGAAAATAATGTTGTTTAATTTTTGATGGTATTTGAAAAAAAAAACCAATAAATAATGACTATTAACTCAAAAGCAAAACGTTAAACAGCCAAAGACAATGGTCACCTTTTTTGTTCCACTGCATGGTGACCTGATCGGCCTTGAAGAAACTCTTTAACGCCTTTATGGCAGAATTGCCCTCGAAATGAGGGTACTCGAAAAGGCGAATGGAAGACGGTTGACCCTACACACAACGATATCAATGAAATTACAATTATAAATAAATAAATAAATGCTCCGTGCTTAATAATCAAAAAATATAACACATTAGCTAAGACAACTTTTATAATCAAGCATTTTGATCAATTTAAGATTCGAAAGTCGAAGCAATTACACTAATCAATATAAAGAAACATTATGGAAATTAAAAAAAAAATGCATGTGATTTCACAGCGCTAAAACGTGTTCGATCGGCTCAAATAGGAATGAATGAATTTTTTCCCTTTGACTGATCACTGGGCTCCGACAATACCACATTATAATTACCCCGAAAAATGAATCAATAATCAACAATCACAACATCAAGAATCAACTTCATCGCACCATACCTTGCTTCCCTGGACGTAACACATGGTGTGATACGGCGGACGTCCGGTAGACAAACTGAACTCGGAAATCTTTTGCAGGAATATCTTCTTGACGATCACATCTAAAAGGTGAAATAAAATAGAATGATCACGAATTTTCACGAAAAAAAAAACAATAACATTTGTCAATAAAACAAGCAATTAAGTATAGAAAACGTCAGTCTCACCGTAATTGTTGTTCTCGTAAAAATGAATCTCGTTGTTCACGTTACGGGCCACCACTTTCTCATCGTCAGTCCACTGAGGTTCCCTACGTACAATTTAAATCGATCTCTTAAATGTAGGGACAAATAGACAGTCGAATAACCCGAACCCGTGAAAGGCACACTCACCAGCCAGACTGCCTTTTCTGGTGGAACGATTTCACGCATTTACCGGTCTGCGTCTCGAAGATGTGAAGGTTGCAATCCGGATTGCCCTGCGAATTGGCTAGATGAATAAAATAACGCAAGGCAAGTTAACCATGATTCCGCTAATTGACTACGTCTCACAGGCTTGCAAACACAAAAGCGTCCAACAATACAATAAAATCATTGGCAGTATTTTCATTCATTATAGAATTACAGGCAGTCGTCAAATTTAGGCAGTAATTCGGTTTACCGGTGGTGTACAGCTGCCAGGTGGCCAGATAGTTGCCCAACGGAGAAAATCGCAGAGCAGACGCCTTGGGCGCGTCGATGGTTTTCTGCGAGACGCAATCCGGCAGTGACATCACCTTCACACTAATGCAATAATCGAAATCGGTTAATTATTAGATTTTTGAGATGAGAATAAGATAATGATCGTAATGACCGCGTCGAAGCATTTTGCCAATTAATGCGAATATGTGGGATTAGAAAATAGGGTATGTTGAACGTATGCGGCAATCCCGCTGTCGGGACTTAAAGAACGGATATTTAAGAAGTCTCGGGGAAGGGCGTTCCATTCGAAGACACTGGGAAGAAAGACAATTTTTCGTAGTCACTCAAAGCTTGGATGAGTGTCCTCTGCGTAGTCTCTTTGTCTTAGCAATAAATTTGTCGGGATCTAGCTTGCGTAAGTGTCCTCACATGCGAGTTAGAGCTTGCATGAGTGACCACTGCCTCGCATTGTAATACATTTGTCGGGATCTTGGGTAATTAATTTATATAAAAAATAGTGAACAATAGTTTAGAGTGTGTGTTCTGTTCTGAGGGTGGCAAGAAGGGGAAGCTGAACGCTTCGGTGATACATTAGTCTCTGAAATAGTCAGATAGACAAGAGCTCGTCCATGTGTCATTATGAACTCCCATGAACTGCTTTCGCAATATCCACGGTTACAAAATATATCTGCGAAGTGTCTAATGTTTCAAATGTTTAAGATAGGTACAGATAAAAACAATGGCACAGTGCAAGGTTACCATACATGACCTTGGGTACAGTGTATTGCATCTACCAATCGTTCATTTCTTACCCGGTTCCATCGGCCCACGCCAACAATGTACCCGAATTGCTGTAGGCAAACACTTTTCCAGACTCGATTCTAAAGAAAATCAGAAATATTGTATTGGATACGGTTCATTTATTTTTTGAGGGACAAACTCAAATCTGGGTAATATATAGAATTTACCGTGGAAACTTTCCATAACTATCCAAATTCGGTGGCCCATTGCTCATGAAGAGACCAGCACTTCCAAGACCTATACCAGGGGAAAAAAATTACCATTTACGTTTGTTGTTTGTGCAATTGATCCTGCTGACACAAGATAAAATTCCAACTTTCTTAATTATTAACAACATTAATCGAGGGCAACAAGAGACAACAGAAAATACAAATAACGGTCATAAGCTAGGATCTAAATATAAATTAAAACCTGCAGAAAGTTGATAATCGCAAAATTACTGACAATAAATTGCGAGTAAAATTGCATTTTGTTTCTAAGTGCATTTGTAGATATACAGCTTCATCAAAGTAAACTAGACACATGCTTGAACCAAAGTGTATAAGTTTCCAGGTGTTCCACGTGGTTTTAGCTTCGGGTCAACCTGATTCAGAACCGAAGTCACATGGACTAGAAAGCCTTCGTGCAATCTTTGTGTTTCAGGTTTGGCGTTACGCCCTTTGGTTAAAACATGCATAAAATAATTTTCATTTTAATTACCGGCGAACTGCATTGTTGGATGTCACGTTAGGCCTAACACAAAAATTGGTATTTTGACTAGAGGCCAACAGCGCCAAAACGATACAGATGAAAATGTCGTGGGCTTTACACAACTTTGGATGCAACGACTGTCATTATTGATGTAAACTTGTGTGAAACAAAATAGAAAAAGCCCCTATCGAAGAGATGTTTCAAATGTGCAAAAACAATGAATGCATGTTAATTCGGTCCCAAGAGTGTACGGCAGGGCATTTATCCAAAAGTTGCTCACAAGCGTTCCTTTTGGGGGCCGGCAGTTTAGGATTTTGGTATTTTGGGGCTCAAATAGACCGATCGCAAATATCTTCGAAGATCTTTCGTATGGGATGGCGTTGGGAAATCAATAGTCCTTGCTGAAAGCACCAAGCTGTTGGATTCCCTCTTGGGATGTTCATTTAACAACGTTCCCGCATACCAAAGCTATTCCAAATATCGTTAAGTTATCGATAAAGCGAATGTACGTTGTTGCGAATTCTTGATGTCTATATCGAAATAGATAAGGGTGCGTCCTGAAAGCAAACCAACCTTACGTTGACGTCGCCAGCCGATTTGAAGAAACGTGCTTCATATCACAACGTACACTGACTGAATCTAGATATACATTATATGTGTCAATAATTTCGTGACATGTTGGATGTTTGGTGAAAGTGGTTTTTTTACGTGTAGTTATTTCTTCAAAATTTAGAGAGTTTGAAGTGTCATAACTGTGAGAGTGATACTATAAAGTTAAAACTATGTATGCCAGGGATAAAAATCATTCCGACAAGGAAAGGTAAATCACGTAATCGCGTTAAAATGATTTGTTTTTCGTTGAACTGTGGTAATTGAGTAATTCTATCATCTAAGGTCGCATGCGTATCCAGCTGGCATTCAAGGGTATAATGTGTCTTGCACTGTATGCCACATTTCTTTTCGTTTTTATTTGGCAGTTATGGTCGATTAATTGGGACGTCTAAGACTATAAAGCTCCAAAAACGAGAGCGGTGATAAAGCTAAATCTAAATAACTATAAGTGTCTTGCTAAATTGTAGTACTAAATTAGGTGAGCGAATTGGATTAATCAGAGCCTAGGTTCATCCTGCTGTGTGACCTGGCGACCTAGCTCTTCGCCTTAAGATAAGCTGTAATTTATTCAATTTATTCCTATATCTAGGTGGATTTGTGTTTACCCCGCATACATCAACAGCAAGAAAACCCTCGCCGAAGGACGAAAGATTGCTAAAAATAAGGTACGCAGGCAGCCTAGTCGACGATATCAATTGAAACGGCTACAACAGGCGCATAACTTGGAATTGGGAATGAATGCTCACGCATACCCAACAGTGTAAAACTAGTCACATCTCCAATACATTTCCGCTTTTTCCCCTTCGGTCATCTGTGTGTCCTTTCGCTATTTGCAGTGCATCGATAACCCAACGTACCAGGAAATCAGAGATGTCTTGGCTGCATCTGGATTGACCGTCGGGGTTGAGGTAGGACGTAACTCGTTTTTTTTTCTTGTGCAGCTTTTTAAAGTTCCTGGTGATCATTTATTTTTAACAGTCGATTACTGAACCGTCCAGTGAGAGTTACTGAATATTATCGTTGTTTGGCTTTAAATACGAGCGTATTTTAAGCGCGGCAGTCACACCAGGTTATATGCGGAATTTTCGGTTAATTAAATGATTAATGCGAATCAGAAGAAATATTTTCGGTTTAAGAAAAATCTCGCGTTTGAGCATTTGCAACAAATTGTGCGTTTCACTAATCTATACCGGTTGTGGCACAGTGAACCGTTTTGTTAGATATTATTTCTTGTGTTTATAGAAGTGGTACCAGGAATTAAATATGTGCAATTGTCATAAGTTAATGACTAGCTTGCCTCTATGTTGCACTATTTTTGCATACGCGTATGGGTGTGGTCAACTGGCGTGCAGTAGTGGCAGCACATGAACAATCATCCGGTTGATGATTTAATATTTTCCTGTGAATGTTCTGCTTGGTGTCACGCTCAGACATAATTCATTTGAAAAATCTTGTATCGTATCTCCCTAAGTGTTTGCATGATTTGAGATTAAATTATCCCGTCTTTCTTTTGGGCAGATGTCTTTCGTATGCATACTCTGTTGCACCATTTGATTTAGATTTAGATGAGGTAATCGCCGCGCCGTAGCATTCTGGCGATATGTTTGAAAAATGTGAAGCTGATTGTTTAAATTGGAGGGGGGGGGGGGGGGCGTTGTAAAGCTTGTGGTAAAAAGGCGGGAAATTATGGGTGGCGGTCAAATTTGTTGCTCTAATACGGTTTAAAAAATATATTGATGTTCTTTTAGAGGCTTTTAGGTCCAGTATGCCCTTGCATAGGCACTTGAGTAGCGAATCGCTTTTTGTTGCGAAATTAAGTAAGTAGGACTAATCATTTTTGTCGTCGATCTGTCTCCTTCCAGAACAAACTGTATCCCAGGGAGCAAATCCGAGATCTGACGTTCAGGGGTCGGGTTAGGGTCCATTTGAAAAACGATGACGGTACCCCTGTGAACGCCAGTTTCCCCACTCGTAAGCACAACTCTTATATTTTGGTGGTGGGTACCATGTGACCTTTTAATCGTTGAAATTTGATGATTTAGCGTAATAGTTACGGATTCTTCCCATCCCCCATACAGCTTTTTTACATTGCCATGCATTCAATTGCTTTTTTTAATGGAATCCGTTGTTAATCTACCAATTATTTGAACCATACGCGGACATCACCGGTTGTTTGTTGGTGGTTTATGATGATTCCAAAAATTATTTTAGTAATTGAAAATAATTTAGAAAAAAAATATTAAAGTTCAACAGACACAATACAAAAAAGAGTGAAATTTCTAAAAATAAAATTGCGATCAACTAAATTTGACAAAAAAATATTAGAAATAAACATTAATAAACACTATCACAATTAGCAAGCTCATTATGTTATGCTATGAGCATAATTGCTATGAACGCAAACAGCATTGCCTTTGTTGGTGGAGTGTTGAAAGCATTTTTCTTCCTCCTCACCTGTGCTTTTCGGCGAGGTCATTTCTCTCTAGCTAGTCATATCGTTGTCGCTGTACTTATTGTAAAGGTTGAGCTCCACGCGACAAGACAAAATGTATTTGAAATTCTCAAATAACGTACATGAATGAATATCGGAGTCTATCGGTCGTGGCCCCTTAGATTATCGGGAACAAAAAAAAAAATACGTATGGGGCGGGTGCTAATTTTGTATTTCGTTTTCTATCGTCGATCAGGAGACTCGGTTCTGTTCTACTTGGGCGAGACTATCCCCAAACTGAAAACGAGACAGCAGAAGGCGGGCGGCAGCGACCAGTCGCAGTCGCAACAGAGTTCGTCCAAAAAGGGCAAGGGCAAAAAGGGAGGAAAACGTTGAGGGAGTTGGTGAGGGTTATCCGATTTTTTTTTCTCGTTCTGATGAGCGAATTTTTCATTTCTGTTTGCACTGAATTTGCGGTGTAAATAAAATAAATATACAAGAAAGACTATAAATGAAAATATTCGTGGCCCTTATTTTATCCATTTTGTTTATTTGCCAACAATCAAGAATAAGAATCGTTGCGTGAAACATAGCGAAATGAAGTTGATGTATACAGTGCTGTGACCAAAGTAACTACCATCCCCAATCACCGATCATAGGTCACCAAGTTGAATTTCTCACCTGGAAATAACCCCCCTCCCCATTCGACATAATTGCTTCATTTCAAACATGATTCTGTTTTAGTACAATAAATATTAAGAATTATAACCACTGATTTAGACAATTCAATCTCAAATATTGAGCCTCTTGGAGTAGGACGTAATCGTCCTTAACTGGTCATTTGACCCCCGCCATTTACCCTTTTGGGGATGCTTGCGCGTACGTAGTGCAATTATGACGTAAATGCTCGATTAACGAATTCCTTGTCTTTGTTCTTTAGCCAATTTTAAGCAGTAAGGTGTACAAATACTGCCCAACATGAAGGTTGGCGTTGAAAAATATGTTTCATTTGGAAACGTTCTCTATACAAGTTTTCTTCTTCATTCCTTAGAGAATTTTAAACAGGAAAGTAGACAAAAACTGCGATGCAGCTGTGCAATCATTTCCTTGTTTTGACTTTGATCACCAGGGCGACATAGCATAGAATGCGATATGCCAATAACTGGACCAACAAAAACGTCATGTCCCACTTGAAATTGGTCTGAAAGAGTAATATCTATTGCTTATCATCTAAAAATAAATTCTTATAGATACGACATTTCAGGCATTGACAGCTAATCAAAGAGCGAGATCTTTCAAATTGGTCATTCTGTTCAAACAATCGAAATGGCTCATCTTACCGTCTGAAAACTGAAGGAATCGAGAACTTCTGCGCCGTTCTTAAGGCATGTCATGTTAGCTGATCGTGAACATTCTACAATGAGGCATAAATAATTACCAAGTCAAGCACGATAGCAGGTACACGTTACCTAATGTAGCTGCGAAACTTGAATTAAGCAAAACTACCAGGTTGCCCCCCTGGGAGGTTTCGAAACGAAAACGTTGTTTGGGCTCTTGAGCAACAAGTTCATAAAATAGCTTACCAATGTAGTCTATGTATTTCCATTGATTAATATGCATAGCTTCAATGCCGAATCTCATCCATGAAATGTAGTGTAGCCAATATAACCACTTGGGTAGCGACCTGTTTTTAGATGAACCATTTGAATGAGATTAATTTATTTTCTTAGTGATTATAATATCGCAAAAACTGAACTGACGAAAAAGCCTGTGTAGTATTTTACTTTATATTCACGTAAAATCCACCGAAGCAAATGATTACTTGCATTACTGGGGTGGTCAAGGCGATGGCGACGACAAGGCTGGTGCCACAAATTGACACAATAAAACCTTGAAAGAAATGTACAAAATTGGTTAGCAGGAGAATGAATGACGGTAGCACGTAAATAAAATTAATATGGCCAACAAGCAGGAAATTTAAGATGCTTTATCTTTAAAGTATGGAAAACTAAGTGATCATTTTCTATTGTCAGCAAGAACAATAACATAAGTACAATATGATATTACATTTTAAGTGTTACTCTTATTTTTGAAACAATTGAACAGATTTTTCCCCACATACAGACAGCAAACGAATGAACAAAAAAATATTCGGTTAACTGAAAATATAAAATGAATATCTCGATATTCGTTTAAGAGATTTAACTTTGCGATAAGCATGTGACCTACAGTATTAAAATATAATGTAATTTTTTTAAAACACCGTACATCATTTTTTTGTTGCCTACTAACACAACTTACCAAGTGAGGTCGCTGTGTGTGCCACCATGACCGTGATTGCACAGGCATAAATAAACGTTATGAGATCGGCATACATTCCTAAAATAAAATTAAGTTTCACTATTTAATTCAAATTTAGGGTAATCGTAACAAACATACACATGCGTATGAATTAATAAATTAGATCCCCGTACAAATATGACTGCTGCAAAAAAATAAATAAAATAAAATACCAGGGCGGCCATTAAAAATGGAACCAAATATTTTTTGTCTACAATTTGAGCAAATCAAAATCCTTCTTTTTATAAATATATTGTTTAGCTATTCACAAACAAATCCAACAGTGATCAGAAAAGGCTCACTTTGCCTCAGTTCATCAGTTCTTACGCCTTAGTGAGCGATTGTCTAGTCTTGATGGCTATTGTTTGCAATATTTTTTTTTTCAATTGCTCAAATGCTAAGTCATTTCAATGATCTCTTGCACAGATGATAGATTGAAATATCCTGTGTATCGTACGAACAAGTAGCAGCTGATTTTGCGGTCGATTATCCTGACTCAAAACCAACTGCTTACTTGGTGCCGTGTTTTCTGTAATGCAAACTCTTCTTGGTCTGCCTCTTGGCTTCGCACACGACGCTCAGCGTGTCCAAAAACTCGACCGTCATTTCTCGGAACACTTTTAAAAATTGCCTAGAACGGTAATTTGTTTTTTTTTTCTCGGAAAAACTGTTTTCCAATTAGGTCTTTCTCACACAAACGATTTCATTATACGTCGCAATGCAGCGCCCCCTATACGCGGAACGTTTTTGCATCACTATCAATACATTTTTAAAGGATGTCGTTTATCATCTCCTTACCAGCCGTCCAGTAAAGTAGAGTTGTGAACGCAATAGTCAAAATTATGGTGAGCGGCAGCTGCGAGTGTTCACCAATTAATACTTTATTTTACCAACATTTCTAACTAGTCGAATCAAATTCAAATCCAATGTAACTTAAGTAGTGTAATGTAAGTTCGTACTTCAGCCAATGTCTTTGTAAAATGGTACATCCCAATTCTGTACATTCCACTTTCATGTTCTCTGTAGAAAACCGGAAGCTCGGAACAAAGCGACTGGGACAAATAAATAATATGGACATTTCAATTTCAAAACCCACAAGTACGATCCGTCTAGCCCAGACGGTATTGCAACCGACGGGTTCGATTCCCGGCGCAGGCTCTCGTTTACCGAGCACTCTGTATTTGATCCAGGGGTACTGATAAAAACGTGCCCCTCACATATTGCCTAAACAACACAAGAGGTTCCCGTTTCCCCATTTTAAAAAAACTACATTAAGTGGCAGGAATAACGGTTAGATTGACACTTACTCTCAAAACGCCATTTATATTTTGGAATGACGTGCACATAAGCAAGAGGGCGATACATCCGCTGATGTTGAGAACTCCTTCCTGGTTATGAACCTGGCCAAAAAACATTACACCGAGTATCACAGCTTCGATCTGAAATTGGAATCAAAAGTTGTATTTTTTCTACCCTGTCACCCTGTAGCCTTAAATAGTCAATGGACTGTAATGAAATGTTTAGCAACAGACAATAACGAAACGATTTACTTGCGTATGAATGATTAAGTTTGCTCAACACAACTTACGATGGTATTTAAGATGCGCGTCTTCAGCCAATTTTCTTGCCGAATTATCGTCAGGTTTGAACGCCAGTAGAGTGTTTTAAATTGCGTCCACAGTGATGGCCTGTGCAACGATATGTGAACAAGAGGATGACATTTGTGCGTACGGAAGTGACGTTTTTTCGGCTTTATACATTATTTGGAATTGTACGGTCGTCGTATTATAGCTCAGTGGTAGAGCATCCGCCATATATGCTGCGATCTCGTGTTCGATTCACGGAGCGGGTTTTTGTTTTTCGATCCATCATACCGATGGACTGGTGAAAATGTGTCTCTCCACAATGCCAGTGTTGGATTATTTCCTTTTGAAAAGGAACCAGTTTCCGTTCCTCCGATGAAAAAAGGAACCAGTTCCCGTTCCTCAAAAATAAAAGGTACCTAGGCGTTCCTCCGTAAAAAAAAAAGTAACCAGTTCCTAGGAACGGGAACTTTCCGTTCC
>JAUJYS010005988.1:0-10637 GCA_033995665.1 Melogona broelemanni | reverse complement strand
AGCGCCTAGTGCACTACAGGAATACTGCACCCTCGTGTCTCTTTGGAGATATGTGAGGGGCAGGGAAAGGAAGGGAAATAATGGACATGGACCCAAAAAATAAAAACTAATCTGAAAAATTGAAACAATTTAATTGAAATATAATTCAAAACGGAAATAAATAAACAATTAAGTAGAAAATCAATATCCTGTGGATAAGTACCGTATCCATTTACGTTTCGCAAGCGCGAATGGCCAGCCTCCTATTGGATTTGTTTGCGCAGACTTAAGCGCAAATACCTGTGAATTGTTCTTGAAATCCCCAAATCCATTTAATGCGCCTCCACCGACAACAATTGCTTATAATTACACAATAAGGTTCTCCGGAGGCTAAGGACGCGGTCAACCGCGATTACGTGTCCCCAATCAAACTCTATGTGTATACAGTGAAAGTATTTACCTAGATCCACCCGGGACGGGGGACGGGGCCAACGATCAAAAAAGCTGTTCGTATAAAACGACCCAGTCCCGAATTAAGCGATAGTATTTCAATAGCCCCACCACCGACAAATCACCCGAGTTTTGACTAAAAAATAGTCTAGATTAGCACACAATGGCTGCACCGAACACAAAAGAGTGGGCGTTTCCATTGCTGGCTAAGGGGCGCTTCGGGGATTTATTGAAGATGGAGTTGATCCAGCATTGTCAGTTGTTACGTCATTTTAATGTCTTTTGGTTTCGGGGGGCTCGTTAATCATTTGAAAAACAATTTATGTTCAAACATTAAGGAGCCCAGAAGACACAGCCACCGTTATTAAATTAAAAAAAAAACAATATCCATCCGAATCCGGATTTGAACCTACAACCTTTAAATTCAATCAAAATGTATCATTATGTAGTCCAGAAGACGCAGCCACCATAATTAAATTAATAAAAAAGATACATCCATCCGAATCAGGATTTCAACCTACAACATCAAACAAAATAATCTAACGTCTGTTCAACGATTAAGGATTTTTTTGTGATTTTTTTACAAGCTTTTCTCCTGTTGAATCGCGGGAATGTAATTTTAATATTCGCTCAATTGAAATTGTGCATGTGACTTGTAAAAACGAAAGAGTCGAAAGAGAATTTCTAAGCATTTGGCGCCCAAGCTTCTTTTGAGGACAAGGCTTGAGCATGTCCGCGTATTCCACTGCGATTTAATTGAATCATTTATCAATCGAGAGAAAAATGCCTTCAAAAGAAATGACATTCGACCTTAGAACAAAACCATATCTACGTGCGCCGCCTTGAACCCTCTCTGCCCGCCACACGCATACATGAGAAATAGAAGCGCTGAGAATAATGTCAGTTATTTAATTATATTTTTTTTTCTTCTGAAACGTCTAACCGGCGACGAACTAAAAACGAACTTGTTGCACACACTGTCTTCATTTGAGATCATCACGGGATCATTTGGGGCTGCCAGTGTTGGGTAGGAACGGAAGGGAAAAGTTCCATTCCTAGGAACGGGTTCTTTTTCTGATGAACTTTTGAAACCCCTGGTTCCCTTTTTTAGGAACGAACGCTTTGAACGACTTCGCTCATTTGTTTATGAACTGGAACAGTCGTTCCTTTTACTGCGGGCAGAAATTTTTTATAATTAATATTTAAATTTAATATATTTCAGCACACATCATTTAAATACCCTTTAATTTATTTAGTTCTCATTCAAAAGATCAGGGTATAAAAATCCCATTTATTAATGGAATTGTTGGGATTAATGGAATTTTACACACACACACACACACCTAAATATATATATACGTTTATTTAATCATACTTTTTTTTTTAATCGAAGGAACAGAAAACTTACAGGTTCCTTTTGTAAAGCAACAGGAAATGGAACAGGTTCCTTTTTTTCTTAGGAGAAACGGAACGGCTTCAAAAAGGAATGAATCCAACACTGCCGGCTGCTACCGAGCATATGAGGAAAAGAAGAAAAGGTGACCCTCAAAAAGGGACAAAAATGTCGAGACAGGTTGTCCTCAGACATGCACAAGTCCTTGGCATTTGTACTTGCGCACATGGACAAAAAAAAAGTGGACAAAATACGAGAGTTGGTCCTTTTCATAAGCAGTTTTGAGAGGCGAACTCAAACAATGCGATACGCGAGTAATAATTGCATATGGTCGCTTGAACAAAAAAGAAAAAAATCTGCTGCGCATTTGTAAATGCAGAACGTGAAGCAAAGCACAAAACAGCATCGCCTGATCACCGTTCTTAGTTAGGAAATGAATATTTTTAAATCCTCAGTGAGGCGTGAAACCAGTCACGGATGCTCAGAGACGAAAGCGAAAGACTTTGCTTAACTGACCTTGAACACATTAGAACCACTACCTGTTTTAGAAAAGCTACAAGATTTTCTAATTTTCTAAAATAAATAGTTTTACGATTCATTATATTTAATATAGAATAAATCAATCAATAGAATAAATCAATCAATTCCATCTTTCATCGAGCTGTTTTGATGATGACCATGAGGCGATTTTAATTTTCTTGCAAGGTTTGCTGAAATACTCCTGACTTCAAAGAACATTGAGCGCGATTTAATGTTGATTCATCTGATAGTAACCTTAAAAAATCCGGGATCAAAATCTCAAAGGATGTCTGCATCCTTTAACAAGGTTTGCTGCCATTGTCCAGGCGATTTTTACACATCGCGATGCCCTTTACAATATCCTACGCGGTGTGAATGTATTTACCTCCACAGGTAAAAATTTGTTTACCCCGGCAAAGTTTAATTCGTCGCCTGGCAACTGGGAATTTCCAAGTAGCCAGCTCAAAGTGGAGTGACGTAGTTAAAAAACGCGGATGGGTTATCACGTTAGCGCGAACCGCACCCCCAGAGAGCGCCGTTGTCTGATTGGCCAGCTCGGGGCTATGAAGCCCATGAACGACTTTGGTCTGACACTTGGCGCCATGAATTTCGATTTTTAGTTGGGCGTTCTTATACACCTGTCGAAACGGCCAAGCGTACTCTGTTCAAGGGTGTTTTAGCGTTACTCGTTTGGACATTAACTTGCCTATGGCCGTGGGTTCAATTCACTAACGAGACCTCCGAAATTTTCGGGCGAGATAAATTTGTACACACGCCTTTGACTCGGAATGGAAGTAAAGCCCCCGTGTCATTACGTTGTCAGGTACACTCTAAAGATCCTTTCCTAGATCAAAATTTTAGACTAAGCCAAATTATCTGGAAAATAGCAGTAAATTCAAAGTAGTAGCAGGTTCACGTTGAATTGTAATAAGACATCCCAGAAAATTCCTCATGCCTGCGTGGTCAAATGGTATTACTTCATCTCAAATGTGCTCATGAATTTCAAACGTGCCGTAGAGGGTGCGTTTTCTTTCAGCTACGCTGTCTGTATTTCAAAGCACCGTCTGCGATCTCGAAAGCTGAATGTGCACCAATATCAAGCGCGATTCAAATATCTTGAGCATGCTCTAACAAAACGCGCTTCGACAAAGGGTATATACAAAAGAGATAAATGTCAAACCGAGTCTGAAGCAAAAACTATAGGATGCAACAGGCCACGATTATTTTCTAGATAAAGAAAAAATGAACACTTCCCAAGCAGATTCGCGCGGAAGAGGGCTCAGGTTAAATCGTAAAAATCCTTGGTGTTTAGGTATAATTATGGCCATCGCATTCTTACATCACCGCACAAAGTAATTATTTTTATTTCGTGGAAATCCAAGTAGTTAAGTGTCTAAACTTACACTCAAGTCGTTTTTAGCTTTTTATAAGTGTTGATCGTAAAAGTCCGATCAACACTTATAAAAAGCCTAAATTCAGTGTTTAAGTGTTCTTGTAGAAACACGCTAGTTTCTAAGGAAGAAATTCCAATAAGCAATTACTTCTTTGACATTCAAACATTTCCCCAGTGATGACGAAAATATATATTTTAATTTCACACATTAGTTTTTATTAGTTTATTTTTTAATTTCACAAATTAATTTTCATTAGTTTGTTTTCTCATTAGCTTCACAATTAGTTTTAGACACGCCAATAGTAATATTTGCACATCCACAGTTCTGTATCCGTAACCTAAAGACGTGCGGCATTCACTCTGTATACATTAACCTTGACAGGTTGGACACTGTTAGACTATTAATATGGCTCAGTCGTACGTCTCCTTTGATGCGCCAATCTGCTTTTATTATTTATTTTATATTTATTTCTGACAAAATAAAAAAAAAAATAGGCACGGTAACTGATCACGTAAGTTGAGCAACACTAAATATATTAAATCTGCTTACATTTTAAGCTCCTTGTTCGAAGCATCGATAAATTCATGCAAGACGAGTTAACAAATGAGATTTATTTTGGGGGAAGTTGCCAGATCAAGTGGGTGTCAAATTTGCTCGCGCATTATTACGATCACGTAATATTTTGCGTTTGCCTTGAGGAATGTCTTTAACGAAAACTTAACCAATGACACCACCGTGGAAAGTTTTCACAAATATATACCAAGGTTAAAAACATTTATTTATTTGTAATCTTGATTTAATATAGTAGCGTACTGTACGTGAATGTATAAGCCAAGTGAAGCTCAATATATATTAGTAGAAAGATTTAGGCTGCTATCATATTTAATTTTCTAACACGCATGATGAGATATTTTGGCTAAGTTACACGTTCAAGACATGAGCGACCTGAAAATACGGTGTCGAGTGGGGTGCGTAGCGAAACTGACTTACCTAACCAAAAACATAACCTGAAGTGACTAATCAGGTGAGACTGACTTTCGCTACGCGCCCCACTCGACACATTATTTTCAGGTCGCTCATGTCTTGAACGTGTAACTTAGCCGAAATATCATTTAGTGGGCTAATTTCTAAACAATTTGACCCCTACTCAAAAGGAGGAGAACAATCACGCATTCAAATTCACAGGGTGTGTTCTCAGGAGGCTTCTCCAAAAGTGCGCAAACTTTCTGTCGGGACTCCGCCACTCGGCGTTCGTGTAGCACCCCACCCAGTCGCGGCACTACATGTAAGTGAATTAAGGAGAGAGTCCTCTTGTTGCCCGCCGTTCGCCGTGGGTGGCTAAAACATTATTGGCGATATTGCGGACCGTTCGCACCCAAGCTAAGAAATCGAGAGCACAGGCACGCTCTGCTACAAATTGCCGATGTCCACACCAGAGTAAGACGTCAAACGACGACTCCCGAGTGAGACGCTCTCGCTCTGCGAAACAAAAGATGGATGATGCTACCGGAATTGTTTTAATGGGACAATTTTGACCGCGGCAATCGACGTTGTTTAAGATGGTCCCGCACGAATTGGACCTTGATGTCTTAATGTTGATTGTCATGATACAAAAACCGCAAAGGAAACAGATAAATTTAATTTCAGACTCGGCTTTGCTAAGGCATTTTAAAATAAGCTAGACTAGAGTAATTGAAGTTACGTATAAATATAACTAAAGCTACTTTTTCAATTCCAATTTATTTTTCAACGACCGAACAGAGACTGGTTGAAATGTGCCCAATAAATTTTATTTTTTATTTCCAATCGCTAAAGTGAATTTCAGGAGTTTCTGTACCCATCTCGTTGCCTTTGCAAAACGTTAGGGGTACGTTTTAACCACTACCCCCAGGATCGAATAAACGCGTGCAAGCGCCGGGAATGAAACCCGAGACCACCGCACTGCAGTCGGTTGCAATAACGACTGGAATACGAAGAATCGTACCGGTTAGGTTTTCTTAGTTGAAACGCTTAAACAATTTATATTCTGCCTCGCCAAATTTATATTTTTCGACTGGGAAATTCGCCCGTCGCATGGCGGAATAGACGGCACCGTTTCCTCACCGCGAACTCCAGCACCCAACACAGTCTCTCTGGATGGGAGCACGCGCGCTCCAGCAACCAGCCGAACCCGAGAACGCCGTCCAAAACAGGCAGCTCGCGAGCTTGTCGCGGTTCGGATATTAAAAGCCATACGTCTTCATTAGACAATGACTCGATTTCCATTGGTATAAAGGGGCGAGCAATAAAGGCAGGTCCCACCACCGTCGCGCAAGAATTAATCCGCGAGGCGCGCCGCGCCTAAATTAATGAACACGCGTCAGTGACGTCACGAATGCTAGGGTGGGGGTCGTCCGTCGGGTGACGATTCACCACTATGATCACTCAGACGGGGATCCCCCATATTCCGTTTACCGAATCACCCCGCCCATACCTGACGTCATCCATATTCACTCAGTGAGGGGAAAATTGGTTTATCGGTCTGGCACATTTCTCGGTAAATAATTTCTTTCCGTCTAATTTAATTTTTAGGAAAATATATTCTCGGCGACTAACTTTGTTTCGTAGAAATCAGCCTTTTTTCTTCAACATAACTAGTGTAATTTCCGTTGCTATGGTGTAAGCACGGTCTGTAATGGTTCGATGACAGTAATGGTTTCACATAGGTTCCAGGAAACTACAAAGCTTCCACGAGCTAACGACAGTTTCTCATCGGCAACAAAAATATACACGAAAAAAATTAATAAAATTATTATTTAGTTTGTGCACATTTCCAAAGCCTTTATCACGCACTGCGATGGCCGAAATATATTATCTTGTGCTTTCAATAATAACAATCGATAATACTTTTTTTAATCAAGCATATTATCATTGAATCACCATTAGCGGCAATAAATGCAACCGACAGTCAAATAAGCACCATCTAGTGATAAAGCCCCGCGCCCATATTTAGGCAGACGAACAGAAAATTCTTCGACATAGGTGGCGCCATGATTCTCGACATAGGTGGCGCCTCTTGTTACTCGAATGATTTCCTGCGGCAGTTATTTTTAAAAATTCATGCTATTCAAAAGTTTAAAAACCTAAGCTAGTACGAATGGAAGTCGGTACACATAGGTGAAGACAATAAGAAAACGGCATTCGCGACCGTTATTTTCTTCACCTTTCAAAAGACCACATTCTCGTTCTTTCGGAATGGGGCGCGCAGTTTATAAAATTTCTGTCAAAACGAGACATTTCTAAAGACCTGTCCGGTCCACGCCTACGCACCGTCTTGACAATCAACATTCAGCAAAACTTAATAATAGGCTGGCCAAAAATTCATAAACAGGTTCTAATGTCATTCAGCGCAGGAGATCTTCCCACAATTTTAATATTCTGAACACCGTTGGCCAGCCAGGAGGAACGTTTGTACCCTCCTCGCTCGGCCGCCGTTAACATGTGCGCTTTCTGAATGGCGACGCGGCGACCTTGCTCGCCGAGCTCTATGCTCTCCTCCTCCTCTCCATCTCCCACATGTAAATAAAAGCCCCAAAAATGGATAACAATAAAGAGCGACTTCATTCAGACCGGTCGCGCAAACCAAAGTCAACCCATAAGCAATTTTCTTTGACGAACAACCAACTTTTTTGTCACATACAAACTACTCTCTGCGTTTCCTTGCGTCAGGGGCTCGCGATATTAAATAATAGCGAGAATTGGGGTGCGACGCTGACGGGTAGGGGGGGGGGGGCGTGGGAGGCGGGGGTGGACGAATATGAAGGGTGGTGTGGCAGGTAAGGGGATGGTAATCTAGCAGGGGTAAAATTCGTCACGGTAAATCTTCCTAAGATCTTCTTCACTCCAGGAATACGTTTACACTAGAATAGTTATGCTAAATAACCATATTCTCTGTCGAAAACGACGAATGCAATCGCCCCATAGCTCCAATAAGAATTTGTATTTTCAAAAATAACTTACCGAATGCCTTGTGTTTCTTTTCGAAGATGACGCCATTCCTTCAATTGTCCGATAACGGTGCGATAAACTTGGAATCGATTACGCAGTCACGTTCTACAAACAAATAAAAATCCCAGTTTTTCAATAATAACTTGTATTGAAATTGTTGCTTATATTGAAGCGCATATGCATTTTACTAAAGCGCATATTGAAATATTACTGGCAAGTATTCTACTTGATGGAATGGTTTTAAACATCATCCACAACAGCACCGATCAGAACTGGTGGGAGCGGTGGCGCGTTCCTGTAATCCCGCTGCTGGGAAGCTGGTACGAACCGGTGGCTACGAAGCCTATGGTCCCGGGTTCGATTCCCGGCGCAGGCTTTCGTTTATTCGTTAGTCTGTGGTACTGGTGTCACCCCTGAGCTTCCATTAGGGAGTCCAGAGCTTAGGGGTGGATCCTGCAGTCTGGCTATTCCAGCTGCATCCCTCTGCCCTTCCCTTCCCTGCCCCTCACATATCTCCAAAGAGACACGAGGGAGGAGGGATTCCTGTAGTGCACTAGGCGCTACGGTGAAGAAAAAGAAAAAAAAAATATTAGGCGGGAACGCCAACCACTGTACCACCGAGACCTCCTTGAGTTAGAACTGGATATTGAAAAATTAATTCCGTGCTCGGAAAAATGTTTTCATACCTTTACTTTCTGATCGACCCTCGTATATTGTGTTTTATCAACTAATAGGGATCACTGACGATCACGCGCAAAGCCCATAGATTTTCATATGTGGCTTAAAAATTATTAATCGACGATATTTGTCATCAATATTTCATTTGCGTCAAAATGTCTTCGTATTTGCTTAACTGTTTATCATAAATAAACCTCATTCGCTCTCATCAATTATGATTCATGAGCATTTTCGGCGACCTTGTTTTCTATATTTGATTTGGGCTTGGAGCGGTTCGTCCCGTAGAGAAAAGTACAAAGTATCTTCTTCAGACCAGACAAACTTGCCGTAGTTGATCCGATCGCAAAGGTGTTGGTTGGCATGTGGTTCGAGGATACCCGTGTTGCAATATTGACGAAAGCTTTGGATTTGTTTTCTGATTTTTTTTTTTAAATATTTTATTCTGTAATATCAATGGGGGGAGGGGGGGATGCATTTCACATAAAAAAAATGTAAATGTAAAATGTAAAATTGTAACGTTAAATTTATTGTTCCGTTTATTCCAAAAAAAAAAAAAAAAAAAAATGATTTTTTTTAACCAAAATTTATTTAGCCTATTTTATATTATTTTATTCACTGTAGTGCAACATTATATATTTGTCCCCCTTCAAGTACAACATTATATTTTTGCCCCCCTTCAAGTGTATGAAGAGGAAATTTTTCACCAGTTCTCTCCGGGATGGAATAAACTAGAGCCTGAACAGGGGATCGAATCCGGGGTTACCACACCAAAAACTAAATAAAAAGGTAGAAAAGCACGCCGAGTCAAGTTTGAGGTTAACTAATTTAGTTAATTTAGTTAACTAGTTTAGTTAACTAGAAATGACTGATTTGATTTTGTGAGTTGTTCGAGTAGAATCACTTAAATATAAAATTTTCATCTTAAGTAAGTCAAGATCAAAATTAAGTAAGTTCAGATGAAAATTTATATTTTTAGTTGCTTCAAATTATCATGAATGATGACAGTGGGTAAGTGATTCTACTCGATCAACTCGCAAAATCAAATCAGTCATTTCCAGTCCACCAAAAATGCCAATGACGGGCATCTATTGATAGTGATGTACTACATGTGCAGTTTCTTGCTTCCGACTGAATGCTGAAAAAATAACCTTAATCGCTTGCACAAAAAAATCAGGATATTTTCTAATGTCGACCTTTGGTCTTGGGAGGATCTGGCGTTATTGCATTACGAGTGCGATTTTCAATGACGGTGCGCGCACACATGCAGGCTAAGGCCACGACGTGTATTTCGGGTTCATTCGAAAACACAACACAACCGTAAACAATTCTCCTCTTTCTGGTTTACGTTATGGATCTTTTTTAAAATGTAGACCGAATGCACGCGAGTATGCGTCACCCGGGCCAACCACAAGTTGTGATTCCACGCTCTTTCGACATTTTTACCGACCTGGTGACTTCGAAATGGATTCGAGGTTTCTGAGATTTTCCGATAGATGTCGCTGAACCGAACGCGAATGTATGCAAAATGGAACCTGTTTGCAAAAACCTACAAAATTGGCTGTAAAATCCTTAACGTGTAAAAGCAACAATAGATTTTCGACGATTTAGAATATTTTAAATATTCAAATTTTATTATTATTTAGAAAAATGAGTAATTAAATTAGTACTTCACGTTTTAAACGTGAACGTCAATATGTGAGGGGTACGGGTACATTTTTACCAGTACCCTAGGATCAAATAAACGAGAGCCTGCGCCGGGAGTCGCTATTCATTTGAATTAGACCAGTCTCTCTGTCTCTGGCGCTAGCGCTCATATCAACTGACGCTTGGCGTCAGCTATCACGTTGTTTTTGTTACGAGTTGTTTGGGAAAACAAATATGAAACAAAAATTGCTAAGCACTTCCATAGAAGTACAACACAATACCCAAGTAGCGAAAACGATTACAGGTTAAGAAATTGGTCGTATATGACGGAGTGACTTGGCCTGCCGGGTTACAGCTGGCATCGAGCCATCCAATGCTCCGGCATTCGTGTACGGTATATACAGGATGGCCACAAAAAAAGGCACCAGAAATTCATCTTAACAGATCTTCGCGAAAAGTTAACCGATTTTCTTAAAATTTGGCATGGGTGTTGATCAACTCCTTATTTTCAAATTGTTCGCGCAAAAATGACAATGAAAAATTTTCTGTTCATAGGGGGCGCTGCACTACGCCGTCAACATTGACAACTCGTG
>JAUJYS010005987.1:0-10637 GCA_033995665.1 Melogona broelemanni | reverse complement strand
CGAAACATCGTTCGACGAAACATCATTCGACGAAACATCATTCGACGAAACGTCTTCGACGAAACGCACGGCTCCGCACTGTAGCACTACAGGAGATTCTGTTTTGTAGTGCTCCGACATCGTTTCAAATTTGTCCCTGAATTGCGGCAATTTTTTCAGGCGTTCAGCAGCCAACAACCATCCACACATTTTTAATTCAGTAGATGCCAATTGGATCGGTTTATTATTTAAATAATGTAGATTAAACAATAGTTAACACTCGGTGAATGAATAACAAATATGAAATGGCAAATAATTTGTTGGAAAGGGGAAAAAAAGGAGCAGATGTTGTAAATGGGACATCAGATATTCATGCATTTGTAAGCAGACATTTACGAGTCAATTCCATTCGCTGGTTTATCTGTTTTTTCTCCACTCGGCATGCCGTCGAAAATATTGTACTACCAATATCAAATATTTATAGAGGTAATATTTCATTCCACTCTGCATGAATAGGATTTATCATCGTTGTAATGGAATTGACATTTATCTGTAGCCTCATGTGACCATGTTTTGGATCCAAGCGGGGACTCTCCCTTGTGGATTCGATCCTGGGGTATCCCTAAATAATAGTGAAGCAATACGATCCGGCGGGCTTGCAAATCACAATACAGGGTTTATACAGAAAATTTCAAATATGTTTTCGTAGCTGGCCAAAATCAAAAATTTCCCTGACAAAATATAAAAAAAAATTCCCGGACTCTGCCAGACCAAAATTTACATGTCTTCCACTGGCGAAAACTCAAAATTAAAAATTTTCCTGACCTTTATCAGAACAAATTATTGTTGCCAAGACATTTTTCCAACCAAAAAGTCCTAGCAATATTTTTTTTAATTTATTTTATTCCGGATCACTGTAGTGAATAGCACACTACAGGAGGTTATTGTACCCTTCGTGTCGCTGTGGCAATGTGTGATGGGCACATTCCAGTACCACAGAATCGAATAAACGAAAGCCTACGCCGGGAATCGAACCCGGGACCACCCGCTTAGTAGACTGTAACCATATCCACTGAGCCACGGGGGCCGCACGATTGCATCTCGTAATTAGTTTTGTTTCTAAGCACATAAACTCTCGATTTAAATCTGCATCTGCGTAGATATTATGATCACTCTCGCAGCACCCTGTACACCGCGCTGTAGCAATCGCTACATAAAGCTCCCCGAGTGGGCTTTCCTGCAATACACCAGTGTCATCCAATTTAGCTACAATTGGGCTGAGCTTTCCATTATTTGCCAAATGGGTGAGTCGCGCTGTTGGGTCCAAATAGGAGCAGGGAGAAGGGGAAACTGGCCATATTGGAGTAAGCCTGCACTACGCACAATCGTTTTTGTCCAATTTAATAACAGCCACGAGCAGTCTACGACTGTCTACGGAACGATCGCTATACCAGCAGCGCCGCCATTTTGCTTTATTTCCCCGGCGTCATAATCGCCGACGATCTCATCCATTTTATTCCCTCGATACAGAACCGTCCGCTCGCTTTCGATCGCTGCTTCATCAAATTAATTGATGGAAGCTCGTTTAGTGGTGGCGTGGTGGGGAGGGGGAGGATGATAGGAGGTGGTTGGAAAAGGGATCTCTGGATGGGTTAGACTGGGAGGGAGAGGATGGGGGGGGGATAAGGCCTAAACGCGCGACGCACGCAATAATTAACTTCCCAGCGTGGATTTTCGGTCGGTTGCGTGAGCGGGCCGGCCCAATTTCACGTTTCGTTTTGCGCTGTTGGGTCAAAACGGGTTCGCGTGGCCCCGGCTGATTAATTGGCCCGCCCGCTGAGGTGTAATGCGACGTGATGAATTGCCCGCGCGTTTAAGAAAAAAATCCCGCTTTAAAGCCCACCTTCTTTCGCACTCGACAAAAATGGAACTGTTGCCGGGCGTTGTCGATTGCTTCGCAACCGTCGTTACAACCAAAGTATCTTATATGGCGTTAACCTTGAGAGTACGACAACTTTGAATGGTGGGTGGATGACAGTTTCACGAGGCAGCTGTTGCCATTGTGGTATTGGTGGTGTAGTGGAGAGCATTCTCGCCTGCTATGCACGTGATCGCGGGTTCGTTTCCCGGCCAATACCTACCGATTTTTTCGGGCGAGAAAATTCGTACCTTCCTTCCAGTAAGTAAAGCCGGGAGACCCGTGCCTACACGTTGTCAGGTGCACGTTAAAAGTCCCTTCATAGGTCAGAAGCATGTATACTAGACAAAGTTCCAAATGACTAGGTCGCCCACTGAGGGATGGTGGTTCTAAACAAACTGTTCAAAAATCAACAATATCCTAATCCCACGCAATGACTCCGCGCTGCAGTTACCACACATGCGGTTGCAGTTGAAAATGTGACCCTCCACAAATGCTTAAGCGTTGGGGTGGGTTCATAGTTACACCTAGTGATTTTCAGTAGAGCGATTGGAAATTGTTGATTACCAATTATAGATAAAATAAAATTTTAAATGGAACCCACCTTGAAAATGTGGAATTCAAGCGCTTTCGTAATTTAATACGCAGCAAGCCGCACATTTCATAATTTACTAATCACGTTTTTGAAAATTGCGTTAGGAAACACTATTGTTTTATTTTACACATCTTTTACCTATGTCAATAAATACCAAGTATTCGTTTAAAAATAAAAACATAGAGCATAGTGAATACCAGTAGTAGTCAACATGGCTCAGAGCTCTACGTTTTCCCTCTGAGTACCTTCAAGAAAAATAATATATTTGCTACCGAGCACATGACAGCGTCATCGCAGGACGTATAACAATTTTAATCAAATTGGGGGTTTCTAAAACTAAAATGTCGTTGGTTACATCGTCAGCATAATGTCGGGTTGCCATGGATCGGGGCAGGTTGTTTGCTATTATCGAGAGCGGTGGTAACAATCGCTGCAGCGATTATTTTTGACCGCGTGGCCATGCGAGAGCAGGCATCAATTTCTTTTAAATTTACTTTGCATCCATTTTGATAACTCCTCACTGCCAAACAATTCTCGTCCGTACGGGAAACTACAGTATAACTAGCGGCGTAAACACTTGCATGATTATTGTCCACGGTTTCCGTGAACGCAAAGATATAAAACTTCGTGGAAAATTAAATGGAAACGATTCTTCTAATTCAGTGTTTCTCTTTTTAAAACCAAATTGAATGGCGGAGCTCCATTTAATGTAACATAATGAGGTTCGGAGTCGGTAATGGCGTTCAGGAGTGGCCGTGGATCCACTGGGAAATGCCTGCGAAGCCCCTAAAAAATGTCTGCGGAGCCCTTAGGGCTCCGCATGTATTTTGTCAATGATGAGACGGCTTCTTCACGAGGGCAAGCAATATTTTAACTTATTTTTTTTAGACCTTGAGCAATCAAGCTAAAGTATAAGTAGCAATAGTGACGGTTTCTGGTGGTTCTGATATGGCATAATATAAAATTCAATGTACGTGATTATGTGTTTTGGTCGACCCTATTTTTTTTAATGCCTGACACAAATGTAATATTTCTTTATTTTTAAAACATTTGTTATCAGCTTGATTAATAATTGTTTGATAGTTATT
This sequence comes from Melogona broelemanni, assembly GCA_033995665.1. Taxonomy (NCBI): domain Eukaryota; kingdom Metazoa; phylum Arthropoda; class Diplopoda; order Chordeumatida; family Chordeumatidae; genus Melogona; species Melogona broelemanni. Next base: position 7,057 of record JAUJYS010005987.1, on the reverse strand, counting down.
TCTTCGGGAAGTTACTTAAGATGACATGTGATTGTAATGTCCGCCGAGAACACCATACTCCTCGGATCACAAGATCCGGTCGAACGTCTTGGTTCGATATTGCGATGATGACACGGTTTTGCTGAACGTTTCTGTCTCGTTGGCAAGTCCCCCGCCAGTCTTTTCCTTTCCTATAATCTCTCGGTCTTGTTGATCCGTGAATATTTATGAACTTCCGGTTGGTGGGGGGAGGGACGCAGTAACGATAGTTCCGGGAAGCGATACCGCGACACCCTATTGGCTCTACGTTTTCCATTACGTCGTCATAACTCCCTCCGTTTAATGAAATGGTGGGGTGACAGCGTTCGACATAATTACCGTGGTCTGGATAGTATGTAGCATGTGATGGATGCGTTAACCCTTTAGTGCGGCCTCCGTGGTTCAGTGGCTATGGTCATAGACTACTAGTCGGGTGGTCCCGGGTTCGATTCCCGGCGCAGGCTTTCGTTTATTCGAATCTGTGGTACTGGAATGTGCCCCTCATATATCGCCGCAGCGACGCGAGGGGTACAATAACCTCCTGTAGTGCTAATCACTACAGTGATCCGGAATAAAAAAAAAATCAAATAACAGCAGGCTTTTTAGTAAGGAAATAGAAGAAATGAAATTGTTATTTCTGGTTTTAGAGTGATACTGTATTCAAGTGACTATACCAGGAAGTGTATTTTCACGCATTACTTAATTTTACTTTGCGTAATCAGTATTAGAATGTGAGCTTGATCAATATAGCGTTGATATAGATTATAAATACAATTCTGAATTCTGAATATGATCATTTGAATTCATACAAAAAACCAAGAAACGTATCAATGATTTTTGCCGAACCGATCATCCGTTTCATATGCTTTTAACTAAAACACAAATTTAGTCATGCGACACGCAAGTGCTGTTCCCAATGGCGAGGGCAATTCGATAAGTTATTGTACAGAACGTCTGAAGCATGCAGTAATTGCTATTGCAGTGACAGAAGGCGATATCATTTCACGAATTCGTGATCATAAAACCATCCATCAAAGATGCTTACTTCCATATTTTCATTTTCAAATATCACTTTGAATTAACTAGTGTCACATGAGGTCGCGTCAGTTGAATTGCATTTTGTTGCAACCATGCATAATTAAGATGCAGGATATTCTGTACCCTTCGTGTTTCTTTCGCAATATGTGAAGGGCACCAGTACCCCAGGATCGAACAAACGAAACCTGCGCCAAGAATCGAACCCGGGACCACCCGTATCGCAGTCTGTTGCCATACCCACCGAGCTGGACGGTTCGTACATTGGGCTATAGTTTACTTTACGGATATGACCGACCAGAAAATACGGTCTACCGCTCCTCGCTAGCGGAGCGATAGACCGTATTTTCTGGTCGGTCATATCCGTAAAGTGAACTAAAGCCAATGTTTTATTTTAAAAGGCTCACCACTTGAGACTATGTAAGACCGTTCCACTGACGGCACACTCGAGGAAAATAGGAGTTCTAGAAGTTCAACCCGGCTGCGGTGCGGCGGTCCCGGGTTCGATTCCCGGCACGGTTACTGGAGGTACTTTTGGAAATGTGCCTCTCGGACATTGCCTAAGCAATACGAGGGGTTTAGAAAAGAAATATAAAAAATATTTATTTATAGGTGACTTAAATTTCATTTGCAAATTCAGCACGAACTCGCGCAATGAAAACTTTGTATCTGAAAAATGATCTAGCACCGGACTATTATTTTCCGCCATCCATTATCAAATTAGGCCGTAAATGCAGTCGCAACGCCATTAACCCGACAGTTATTTGCCCATCAATCACCGTAGCGAAAAACATTATTCTTACTGGCCCCGATCCCGCGCTGACTTCACAGTCGGCATGCAGCGCATGCCCACAGTCCGCATCGGAGATAGGTACCGTTCGTTTTCTAACCATCCTCCCCGAAGACGGTCATTCAATTAGGCCTATTGTTTTTCTAGGCGATCCCCTAATTCGCTAAATCAATACGGACGCCAAACGTGTAGCACATAATCCGATTTCCTCATTAGGACAGCTCCAACCCTCCACCCCCACCAATTTCTATTCATTGAGCGCCATTCGCCATCCCGGCTTTTATTGCGAAACGATCGACTACGTTCTCTATATAATCAATTTTTTTTTCGCGTGTCGCTGTTCCCAATGTACACACACACACACACACACACACACACATAGTCGACCTATATAAATTGGGCGAGCAAATTAATGGCGCTTTTATTGCGAAAACAATCGATCGACTTTTATAGCGGATAGCTTTATTAAGCCCCGTGTAAACCAGCATTCGAAATAGTGGGGTTAAGTACAGCATCCTTATTTACGAGTTGTTTTGAACTGCATACTTCAGATACTGTTATGGTTTTGGCTTATCATAATCCTACCAATAATCTAATGACTATTTTAGCACAACCTGCCTGCCTAGCGGACCATGCATATTCGCTGGTCATTTTTATGTGTTCTGTACATCGTAAAAGGAACTTCCGTTACGGGTCCACAAAAAAGATTCCGAACGTTCCTTCCTAGAAATAGCAACGATGAAAGATTCCAAAAAAGTTTCCAAACGTTCCTTCATAGAAATAGAAACGATGACAGATGTTACAAAGTTTCTAACAAAGGAAACGATTTCATTCCAAAAACTTTTACAAAGAGGAACGAAAACGTCCCAAAGCTTCTAAAAAAGGAACGCGTTCTTAGGAATCGAGACGTATTCGTTCCGTTCCTACGAAGCACTGTTGAACCGCCACAGACATTCACAACATTCAGTGCCGGAAACAATACTGCCAACACGATTACCGTATTGCAGTTGACACACGACGCGAGCAAGACAGTGACAAACCTACAATCGATAGATTTCATGTCGGTTGGAATTTCCTAATTTTGTTCATGAGAAAAAGTGTTAGTTGCGAAATGAGATTTCCCCGAAAAAAGGCGATAGGTGGGTATATATCTGGCGTATATATTTCCGACACGACTGCCGAGAGAGTCCTCGACAGGTCCTTTAAGTCCTATCCTACCCTTTTCTCTTCTTTTCCGAAACAGTTTATCGTTGTTCCTGAGACGGAGCCAACGGATCCGTCTATACTCGTACGTCGAATGTACGCCCAGTTGTGAAACGGTCGCAGAAAATTAATAGAAAACCCGCGTGATGTTCGATTTTATGGTGGCAGCCCGTTCACGGTCTGGCACAATGGCGCGTTTAATGGTTTGGAGCGGTCAGCGAGATGTCCGCAAAAGAAAATAGGGTCCTGGTCAAGATTTCTCGCGCGACCATCGACGAAAACAAAAGCGTGGCAGCCGCTTCGATACTTTGACCACTGGCGGTTTTTTGCCGCGCAATTTCTCGCAGGGCTGACAATTTCGAGACTCGCCGTTATTTTATTATTATTATTGTCAATGGGTTGTAGCTGGTCCACAATCGATGTATGGCAAAAGAAAGTCGTATTCCGCTGTTAAATTAATTAATTTGCTACACTGCAATCGGACACGTTTACAATTTAGGCTACTCATTTTTTTAACAGTTCAAACTGTCGACTAATAAATTAGTTCGCGTTTTCAATTTTTATGACTAGAGTACAATGTAAAGTCTACCGGTAGGTTTTAAACATTAGATACCAATTAAAGACGATTAAAGTCTGGGTCTAGGTTGCATTGATTTAGACAAGTTTATGCTTTTAAATCTGGTCTTGTCTTGAGGAGTTATCTTGTACAGTAATAATAAATTGGAAGAAATTCAGAGATTCTTATTTTATTACCACTAATGTTTTCAACATACCAAATTGTTCCGCTAACGATGTAAATCTCAGTTCGACATAGTTGTTTGCAAGTATGTTATTTGCAAGAGAATTAAATTTAGGAGCCGTTTTAGAAACAATATGAAGTAAAATGTAACCTAGGCCATTTAGGAGACGATACGGCAACTTTAAGACGTTATAGATGACTAGGCGAAAAATTGAGAAGACATGGAAACGAAATAAACATGTAATATATGTCATTTTACTGTATGGAAGTACTTGTCAACAATCTGTGTAATTTACCAATAACATCTCCAGTAAATTATATTACATGTTTATTTCGTTTCCAGGTCTTCTCGATTTTTCGTCTAGTCATCTATAACGTCTTAAAATTGCCGTATCGTCTCCTAAATGGTCTAGGGTACATTTTACCTCATATGTTATTTGCTGCGAAATTAATTGCATTTTTAAACTTTAGAATTTCAGAAGCGTCACTATTAAAATAAATTAAAAATTGTTGATTATTGTTCAAGACAAAGTAAAAAACAAATACACAAGTGGAAAATTTGATGAATGAATACTAAATAGCAAAACCCTGTTTATCAACCAAGATATAGTGGTTAAGATGGATTGCGTTTACTGAGTATCAGGGTCTCCTGGTAAGACGCCTTTTTCGCATACACAAATTGACTTTGTCAATGTCCGACTATGAGCTCAACGTTCGCATCTTCTAGGAAAACGAATCCGATTTTTTCTCTCTATTCCACGTCAATGAAAGATAGATACATCTTCCTGGCTGCCCCGTTTCTTTTTGCAAAAGTACCTTTTTTGTGTGGAATTCTGCGGCGAATCTTTCGCCACAATAAATCAAAAGAGTAAGCGATAAGCAATCGTCATCCTTTGCAACGAGAATCAATATTATAAAAAAGTGACCTGATTTGACTATTCATCTCGGCTCTTCTCGAATAACCAGATTATCCTTTTTCTTAAAAAAAAAAAAGAATCAAACCCCTACCGATGACGTACATGAATAATTGATGGGTTTCGTTACTGTCTGCCAGCCATGCGCAATATATGTACTAGCGTATGCATCTCTGATGAACGATCACTTCATCTTTCGACAAAAGTGTGACATAGGAGATGATAGACACGTCGCATAGATATCTCGGTATCCTGAATAAAGCATGTGAAAAGTGACACTTTTTTTCCCCCCGCACCAAATAGAACGGGATATGGGGCTGATTTTCATTGCAAATACATGCACGAACGTATGTAAAACTCACGCCGCGTATATACATATACTGTTCGAAGGTTAGGTAACAGAAAATCGATATTTCAATAGAGATCGTCGTTGACGTTCTTAAATGCTTGTGATGCGTCATGATAGCGTTGAACATGAAGTAAAATGGGATGTTCGCGCTGGCACATGCTTTCGTTCTTAACGCACACACACACACACACAAAAAATGCCAGCGTACTGTGGATCGTTTCAGCATTTTTTGTGTTTCGACAGAATATGCGAGTGTATACATAAATAGGCTCATGTTTATTCAGTATTGTTTCTGCGAATTTAGAAACATAAAAAAAAACGTTTTCCTTTGGGCGAAGAATACGGTGCAGCTGCGGTAGAAAATCAGAGCAGCGCAACAAGCTGTTTTTTTTTGTCCAACGCCAAGTTGTACTTTCCAAACAAAAAAGAAATCAAGGTTTCACAATGTACTTTCTTTCTCAGTGACACATATCAATCAGTGTATTACAATTGTAATGTGTATAAGCAAGCAGCCCCGGAAGAGCGCCAGTCAAGGACGATGATGTCCTATTTTTACCACTTCTGCTAAATGGAACAATACTAAGGCACTACTGTAGGACAACTCCTATGGCAGTATTAGGACTACTCCAAAATACTAAGGACTACTCCTATGGCAGTATTAGGTTCGTTCCTTTTATAAAGGAGCTTGTTCTAGTTCCCGTTCCTCATTTGGAAAAAGGAACCCGTTCCAGTTTCAGTTTGTCTAGATACATAAATTGAGATGAACATAACCGTTCCTAGTTCCTTTTATAAGGAACCTAGAATTCGTTTCTTCGCTTGAAAAAATAAAAAATGAAAATAAAAGTTAAAGGCGTTTTGATACAAGTTAATGGCGTCCAGTAGTGGCCGCGAAGCCCCTGGGAAATGGCCGCGGAGCACAGTTTGGGAAACGAGGGTGTATATGATCGGCTATCGCGCTAGGAGGAATTACGTTTTTCTCCGACGTCATATACGTTACAGCTGACATAATAAAACCAGTCGATTAAATGACGCGAGTAATTTAAATACTGGTCGAAAGGATAAAAAATCCATTATATGTCACCGACAAACTTTGTTCGCAAATTCACGATATTTCATGCGTCTTTCACGGGTTCCATTCATGCGTCGTTCATCGAATTTTTCCCCAAAGGCTGAAATCTTAGTTTTGTAGTACGAATACGTTATGTAATATTAGTTGAAGACGAATTATTCATTACTGGACCGTGCGATTTGGCGATGAACGCGCTAACGAATTTTTCCAATTTTTGTGAAATTAAATTATTAATGACGCATCAAAAAATAATGATTACGCGACGTGATGCTATCCTGACCTTGTCAGCACGAAAAGAAAAATAATAAAAGCATCATTCGCATAGCTCTCGTATTAAATAACGATCATCAACATACCGAAGCAGATGTTCTGTTTAAAAGCCTAAAACAAATGACTTACCGGAATATTTGAGTTACTTGATAGTAAATAGAATTGGTGCATCTTAAGGGAGTGTGTTTGCCTTATAGCGTGCATCACGGCTTAACATTGTTAGGTAAGAGGTGGTGGGAGGACTGTTAGCCTATGAATGCATTTTCTTTACCGATTAGGTACATAACGTCGCTCCCCTGCTCTCAAAGTCACTCAATAAAGATATCGAGAATCCTCCAGCGACGCTACGCACATTGCTTAATTTCACAGGGGACTGCGCGGCTTATCAGGCGATCGAAAGCCTACGCCGTCTAGGTAGCGACAAAGGTATCGACGAAGCCACGAGTATGTTATAATATACAAGGTAGGACAATAAAGTTCGATGAATGAGTACGACTGCCATAAGTGAGAATACCAGAGGATGGTGCCTTTTGTTGATTTGTGTGCCTCCTAATTTGTCACAACAGGTCAATCGTCTGTTCGCATTCATCCAAAATGGCTCAGTGAGCCTACGGTCCCGGGTTCGATTCCCGGCACAGGCTTTCGTTTATTCGTTAGCCTGTGGTACTGG
>JAUJYS010005986.1:0-10639 GCA_033995665.1 Melogona broelemanni | reverse complement strand
CAGACTGCAGGATCCACCCCTGAGCTCTGGACTCCCTAATGGAAGCTCAGGGGTGACGCCAGTACCACAGGCTAACGCACAGGCACAGGTTATAAAATGATATATAAATGTACAGAACGTATGTTATTAGAATACAAAATATTGCATGCATTTTTACTTGCCACGACTGTTCAGCCGCGCTCTTGCAATTAGCATAATATAGAAAGACGTATTTATCTTTATCTTCAAGTGAAATAATTACACTGTCCAGTGACTAAGATGATGACGACAAGTCATTGACAAAGCGCGCCTGAATACAGTCAGTTATTGCCGGGGTAATGGTCTATGACACGTCTAATATACTTTAATTGGTAATTACAAGTATTATGATTTATACTTTCATGTCTAGGATGAATTATAATTTCCTGGCAATTATATTATTAGTTATATGCGGCATTCTATTGGGGCCGCGTGACAATTTTGTTTTACAAATATTAATAGTAATTCTAAGAATTTAATCACTCGCGTGTTTGAGGAAATGCTTAAAAATTTATGCTGCACTTAAAAATTATTACGGCAATAATTGAACTGAAAGAAAGTTAAATTTACCAATGATGTTGTTCTTTTTAATAGCGAATGCGCGTCTGCGTGTGCAAGCGCGAACACAGATAAAAGTTTGTTCGTTCTCACGAACAGTATGAATTTCCGTGGTCTTTCCAGTTGAAACTCAATGAAATTGGGAGTTGAAAAAACTCATTGAAATTGTTGTGACTCAGTGAGTTGAAACTCCGTGAAGCACTTGTTGACTGATATGAATTTGGCAAATACCTTTTCCATGACGTAAAGACAAAAAATGATTGACAAAATTATCCATCGACAAATCGGTCATCGACGTACGGGAAAAAAAGATGTCTCGTTTGTTGATACCGGTACTCTAGTATTTTTATTTTGATGTAGTTTAGTGTAAACAAGTTCGGAGCCCGATAGCCAAAGTCTAGCGAATAAAATTGGATGACGACCTTCGGCCTTTTCTGTCTGGCGCGCGCCTTCCCTCCAGAAGTACGGGATACGTCTTGATCCAGCTGCTATTTGCCTCCATGTCAGAAAAATAAATAGTGGGTCAAAGACCCTCTCACCCTCGTATCCTCTAGCTTCAGACTCCTCCTACGCAAACGTTTTTTATATTGTGCGTAACTGGGAGTATGGCTGCAATTTGAATACGCCCCCTGACACTGTTTCGGGTTTGTTTTCGAAATTTTAGATGTATCCAAAAATGAGCTCAAATTAGTTAAACTCTTTTGAAATTAATGAAGTCTACACACTTCTTTATCACAAGATATTTGTGAAATATTTAGTATTCGGTTTTTCAGAAAAATCACGTGTTTATACTTAAAAATTTAAGTGTTTTTTATTTATTTTTATTTTTTTTTTAAATCACCGTAGTGCCTAGTGCACTACAGGATTACTACCTCTCGCGTGGATATGGCGATATGTGAGGGGCAGGGAAGGGAAGGGATGGGGAATGGCAGTTGGAATAGCCAAAATGCAGTATCCACCCCTAAGCTCTGGACTCCCTAATGGAAGCTCAGGAGTGACGCCAGTACCCCAGGCTAACGAATAAACTAAAGCCAGCGCCGGGAATCGAACCCGGGACCGTCGCTTATTCACGTGTTTATACTTGAAAATTCACGTGTTTTTACTAATGAATGATTTCGGAGAAACACATTTAATTTTCTCCTAGCGCGATAGCCAATAAGAATAGAATTAAAACTCATAATGCTACAACCTGAAAAACTAGTGAATTGTAGGGTGGTCTTTGAGGTATAGATGTTGAGGTAATGTCGATGTATCAATAGATAACAGTCCAGGGGGACTCCTGTTACCATGGGTCTCATAAACCTGCAACTTGAAGATCAGGTTGAAAAGCTAAATTTGTGCGGTCACCGTAGTTCAGTGGTAGAGAATTCGTCATGTGTGCGGCGATTCCGGGTTCGATTTCCGGCTCGGACTTTCGTCATTCGATCCCGATACTGGTAAAAACGCGTCCCTCTATAAATGTTATTTCGAATGGATTAGAGGGGTACATAATCTCATGCAGTAAATAACAACAAAAAACTATAGAGATAATCGGCATTGCTCTACACGAAATCCCTCAAATAAATTCGGGATTAATTCAGGAAGGAGTCTTAGGAATATGCATGTACCGCGTGCAATATATGTAAAACGAATCAATCGCTATTAACAATGTATTGCTTGCCCGCCGATGAAAGCAGCGAGTGCCGACAGTCAAACCCACAATAGTCTAGACGTCAAAGACACGCAAAAAACGGATACGTTATCGTGGTTGTTAACGTATTCGTACGTTCCTCTTTGGGGTTTACGTTACATTCTTGTAGGCAGCTGCGAGCCTCTTCGCCTTCTCCCCATCTTTCTATCTGGCTGAGCAGAGAAGTTGCGTTTTTGGCGGCGCAAACGATTCGACATCGACGTTCGAAATCGACGTCTGCTCGTTCAATATATGCGGCACCACGATTGACACAATATAGGACAAATTCATCAAAAAAGGGGGAGACCATGTTATCGATTGCTATTGTGGCACGATGGGTTTGCTGTGTGGACTCGCTCGCATTGTTTCGTATGCGAATGTCAGACTGCCACACATTGGCGATGTATTGGTTGTGCTAGGAAAATAATTAAAAATATTGATTTTCGATGTTAAAAAATTTCCATGAATCACAATGTGGTTAACATTCAATATCTTAAATAATTTCGAGCAGGTTTACGTGCAAATTTATAAATAAATAAGTCATCGGTGTTGAAGAAGCCTATCTTTATTAATCATTAAATTAAATAATAATAATAAATTATAAATATATTCGTACATGTATACAGTATAAGCGCTGATAGTGTAATATGTTCTCTGCTAAACACAAAAGAAAATTTCAAGAGAATTTCTCTTGATGTTACGTTTAGAATCATACGTCAGCCACGATAATTTTCCAATCCACTGAAATTGTCTTTGCGAGTTATTTTTGTTAGTTCTTTAATTGGTTTCTAGAATATCATCCACTAATTTTGGTACCCCGAAAAACGGGTTGAGCTAATTATACCAGATGCATTTCTTAGAGATAGAGCGATCCCCTAATTAAACTAGCAATTCGTGGCTACATGATCTGATACATCCGTTTAAATTACGAATCCCCCCTTTCCAAGAACAAAAAAATCAGCATATACAAAAAGATCGTGTCACTGTATTTCCAAGAATGCAGATGTTATGTCCTATCTTCCCGAGCGCCTTCTGTCGATCGAGCTTGAAGGTCGGATACGTTGAGGAAAATAGTGGAGCTCGCTAATAACGAAGTAGCAAAACACCGCCAGTTACCCAACGCGCCCCACCCAAATCCGAATCGACTATCTGGTGTGTCTCACGTGAAATGAGTTTTTCTGCATGAAAGACGTCACCGGTCGACGTCACCGATTGGCGGGCCACGAACGAATGAATGTGTGTATGAGTGTGCGAGAGAGAGGATACGCGAATCACGTGACCGACGACTGCATTTGTCGTAGAACTCGATCGACCAATTTCGAGAGCGCCTTAAATAATTCATCTGCGAGAGCCCGATGGGAGGGGGGAAGGAGGGAGGGAGGGGGTGACTAGAGTGGAGTCGTCGCTATGTCCTGCGCTCGACTATCGGCTAACTGGGCTCGGTTGCTACGCGTTAAAAAATCACGAGCGGGATCGCTAAACGTTTGGGAATGCATTCGTCATATTTTCCTGTACAAGAAGACTATGTACAAAGGCGAGTCTTGCCAGCGTGTCTCGTAGACTAAAGTCACAATTTGTGGCGATGAATAATTGCTCCCTTATCGATGCATTAGACACTAATCCGTCTATCTGCCTATGGTCAGCTTATAACGAAGCGAAAGTTACGCTCTGAAATCAACGCGTTTTCGCCGAATACATTTTGTGTATTCTGCATGCGTCGGCCGAAGAAGGGTAGCATTAATCTTGGCAAAAGTTTTTAGGTTTTGAAAAGGTTATGCAGAGTTGCAAGACGAGTTGGCCAAAGTAACAAGATGATTATTATGCGCTACACGTACGGCAGATTGAGTGTCGTGTGTTATTCAAATGAGGCTTGTACAATGTTCGTTTGGGACGACAGTAGAGAGGTATGGCTCATTTTCTCGATGTTGCATAAGCACTTAAGTGCAATTGTAATATTTTTGAAATTATTTTGATCAAATTATAAATGTATAACATCAATTACAGATCTGTACTGTACAAACAAAATATTTTAATATTGTAATGGTTTCATTATCTTACATGCCTATTTAATACTCACTTGAATGCATACGATTTCGCAAGCATTTAATATATTGTTTGTTATGGGACGGACGACAGTAGATAATTATGCTGCATCGTCTCGATGTTGCATACATACTTAAGTGCATTTGTAATCGCTTTGAAATTATTTTGACCAAATTATAAACTTATAACATAAATTATAGATGTGTACTGTACAAACAAAATACTGTAATATGCTAATGATAATAAGATTAGACATTCCACTAACTTACAGTGTTTACATGCGACTCAAGCATTAACGCGTTTCACCATACGCTGTTTATCCTGCAATGCCACTGAGCTGTGTGTGATTGCCAAATCCGGGGGCAAAAAAAGCGTTCGATCCCAGTAGGCACATTGCTGCACGCTGGCGGCCGGCCATCAACGCGCGAATCGAAGATTTAAAAAGTCTAGAAGCGGTTATCCGCACGAAAAGTATTTTAGTGTAAAACGTATGACCGATTCGGGCCTTGTATGGCGTGGTTGTGCCCTGAAACGCCAATCCAAAGCGTCGTTGAAAAAATATTTTTAGTAATGGGCAACGTCATCAAGTGATGCGACGCCAGATGTTTCATTCGATGCTCTGAGTTAATCAATAGGACACTCGCACTCTACAACTTATATTTCAATAAAAGAAAATACATAAATACAAAATAACGACAAAATAACGAAGAATAAATTATCATTTGCAACACAAAAACAAAATCACGAAAGAACAAACCTGTAACCATCCATCACGGAGAACCTTGACTGGTTTTATGCATTTTAGTTTATTTAAATTTTGGATGTTGACGATGGTTACAGGTTTGTCCTTTCGTTACTTTGTTTTTGTGTCTCAAATGATAATTTATTCTTCGTTATTTTGTGAGTTCTAGCCAACCTGTCGTCGTTTATCCTGGGTGCGCACCGATGAGACACATTTGATGTTAAGGCCCATTTGTTAAGGATCATTTGTTGTCTTTAATTTTTTTACGTTTTAACTTATATTTCTTTTCAATTTATTGAGAATATTTTGGATTTGGAAAGGGAATGAGCATACAAAGTAGTTCGAATATTGTGAAGTTCGCATGATAATGTTTCATGAAAACGAAGTTATAAACACGCAGGTTGGTTAAATCTATTTTTGGAAAGTGGTAATGTGATTATGTTGTGTGTTCTATGCTATGAGTCAAGACTTCATTGTTACTCAAGACTTCTTATGACGCCACCAAGCCGCCTAGGCGCACCACAAAAACGATAGACACGACTGACACTGCCTGAAAACTCCATTTGCAGTCGACGTCAGTCAGCGTTTTATCGGTCGACAATCGAAAAAGAAAAATCGAACGCTGGTGCAGCGACAATCATTCAACCACTGGTAAAGGTGTTCCCCTTTGGAATGGATTGGACTAAAAATCGCCGTACTTGAAACTGCAAAGCACAAACGAGTACTAGGCCTTTCATCTTGTACCTACCTACATCCTCCCATTTAATATCCATATTTTTTGTTTGTTCGTTGATCAATTATAGAACAATTAAGTAGCACTCATGAAATAGGGAATTGAAAATAAGAGTGCGTACATGAAACTATTGCACCATTTCGAAATGAAATGCGCATGTACATGTATTACATCGCGTCGTATTGTTTTCTGTTTACTAACAACATTCATTGTTTGAGTCACTTGCTTGACTATGGTTTTTAAATATGCATGTACTTTGTTTGTTTCCATTTCATACTTATACTTTAAACATAAAAAGCACAAGCAATTACCATCCCATGGCGTAGATATATGCCCATATACGAAATACCAAAAGTGACGTCATTGGTGTCGTCATACAGTAGTAGTGCTTGTTCGTGGCTATTCTCATATCATTTTTTTTTCTGAAATAGTGATGTTTAAATATCCGATACAGGTCTTTTTGATCGCGTGATAGTTTAGTTAACTTATACTTTCAGATATTAATACATTCGACCAGAAAAGCATCAAACAACCGTCAAGGTTGGTATTATGGTACATTCGGAATTAACACTAAACATCGGCGATCTACAGATCATTTGACATATCACTGTGGCAAAAACAGGATAGACGAATCTCACGTATATCTACTGCGATCGTGATAGCGAAAATGGACTGTACACACGCCAGAAAATTATTACTTTCGTTTTCTGCATATCTGTGGGCACCCCAGGCCCCCAATGCCGCATTGTCACTGCGGCACAAAAATAGATCGGCGGTTCCATGCCTTCGCTAAACGCAAACGCGAAACGCACCCGCCCGTTCCACCAGCGGGGCGTTACGTGCATTCCGTGGTTCGACATGGCGGACGAACAACGGTTTTCGCAGGGCCGTGCTTTAACACAACACAACACACTATATGTAAACCTATCGGCAATTGAATTTCGATTGCGGCGACGGATTACGTAAAGGCGAAGAGTCCGAGTTTCGGGGGCTGCATCGAGAAAACCCGAGTCGAGATTCAATTGCCACTGCGCCAACAATAATTACGGGCAAATTTCTCGCGAATCGCAGTTGCTGGTCGAGACCGTTTTCCGGGAAACTCGACCGAGCGGGTATACCTTTCGTGGTATTCTAACCATCCTCTGATAACGATATTAAATATGGGAAGCATCAATTTACATATTTAAAAAAAATTGCGGCGGTTCTAGCGGTGATTCGATACATGCAGAGGAATTAAATATTCATGCTGGTTGGTGGTGGTTGGCGCGGTGGTGGCCGGGTAGTAACCGGGGACACCATACATTTTGCCATCGCACCCCACCCTCCTATAGAGCTAGCTCGAAACCTCAACGTTTTAATAGAGATAGAATTAAAAATGGCTGTTGGCCTACCTGTCTGACGAGTTCTTTTTTTCACCACATCCATCCGCTAAAGGATATTTACGCGGAAATCCAACGTTTCTCCGAACCGAATTGGCAAGAAGACTCGGTCGCCATATTGCTCGATTTTCTTAGCACTCTCCACTGTGGTACAGTGTGTATGTGTCGGGGTGGGTTTCGAAGGGAGGGGGGAGCCTACGTACGGGTGTATGTATGCGCGTGTGTGTGTATGTGTGTATCACAACGCGTAGAGCTATACACACACGCACGGATCACGTTCGACGTCAACGCTCACGCGCGCGCAGGGGCAGCACTAGCGGCAGCGACTGGCAGCACAGACAGAGCCAGCGACAACGTCCGGGCTCCCTCCAGCTCGCGCTCACTCAGCGCTCCTTTTTCGCGCTCGCCTACGTCACAGCGAAACCCGCGTCACACTCATTACCCGGTTGCAGATTGAAGTTGTCATGGTTACAGGCTGTGGCTCCACTCGTTGTCACGGCAACCCAATAAAACAAATACCCGCGCGCGCGCCTATAGCACGAGCAGGCTCACCGTTTCGCGCGAGCAGCACGCGACGCGGCGCCACCGTCGCCAAAACAATTTTTCTCGCCACCACGTGATAAAATAGGATTTTTCCACACTCGCTTCGTAACTGACTTCCGGTCAGTGGGTTCCGCCGAGCTATTGTAAGGTGGACTCCATTGGCCAGTTATTCGTACACGTCCAGTACAATGCAACAATGGCGCCCATTTCTTTTATTGTTTCTTTCTTGTCTTTTCGTACGAAATTGATGGCGTCACAAGGCGCTGTCGCTGTACAGGCGCTCCGAAACCGCTCTTCTCACTAACACCAATGTTGTGTTCCGTGTCGCTCTATCGACTCATTCACCTTCCATTGGAATGCGTGGGCTCTTTGTAGACGTTGGCGCCTGGATCCGCTCCGTAGCGCTAGCTATTTTCTTGCTGGATCCCGTGACGAGCGAATGGAATCGTCTCGTTTTAGAACGTGGAACGGCGCTGCGGCGACGGTGCAGTCTATGCGCCATGGGCGTAGTTGATCACCTTGTCAGGTGGTGGCGCGGCGGTCGATGGTTGCCGCGGCCATGCCACCGACTTCGATTTGGATGAATGAAATCGACTTTGACGATGTCGTTCTTCGATCCAGACTATCCCTATAGGAGATGGTGGTTGGACTGGCGTCGTTTGGACGACCAGATAGCGCGACTGCAGCCACACGCCGTTAAAGTGGGGGGGTGTGTTTAGCAAACTGGCTAATAATTGATTTTCGGGTGACTCACGGATGAATTATTTTTAATTGCGCTTGTCACCTAGAAATTTTTCTCGTCATCTGTTTACACACACAAAGCGCTCTCGCAGCGCGAGAGGGAGAGATACCCGTAATGCGCTGGTGACAATGTAATTTACACGATTAAGATGTTTTAAACCTCGTATAATGGATCGACGTGTCAGGCGAAGCGGAACATTTGACTCGTGTTTCAGGGACAAAAAATATAAAAGTTCCGCCAGCGACAAATTGCAGCTGTTTACGTCACTCAGCAAATCGATCCCGGTAGCAGTTGTGACTGTGTCACTGTTTATTTTTAACAACATGGTGTAATAAATATGTGTTAAAGAAAGAAATAGTTGGGAAAGTTGCTGGGGAAAATTTTTTGCAATGTATTGAATAGATTTAATGTCAATACAAGGTTGGAAAATTGTTTCTTGGTCGTCTGTACAGTGACACGCATTCATAATAAAAAAATTATTTATGTTATTTTGGAAGAATTTTTTTTAAATTGCGCAGCTTGCAAATTAATAAACACGAATTAAAAAAAAAAATGTTTGTTTAATTGCCATTACCAAAACAATACCTGTAATAGGTAAATTAATATTGGTGACTGCATGTAAAATAAAAAAATGAAATCACTGTGAATGATCTAATTGAGTTTAGCATTATAATCCCTACTCGTTAACCGTTGCAGATGTTGAAAGTTTATGTTAAATATTTGGGTGAATGAATTTCCATAGGCTCTTAAGAATATGACGTATTATAGAGTAGTTAAACTACTTATGCCCGTATGCACCGTTCAGAAGATAAAATTTAGCGCTATGGAGCGTTCACGTAACTGCAATTATGCTTTGGCAACGTAACATTTTATTAGGTTGCTCATTGCTAAAGAGTAATTATGATCATGTGAACACTTCATAGTTGTATTTTTGTCGGTGCATAGGGGCATTATTCTCGTAGTTTAATTTTATATTGTATAATTTGAATTTGAACGCATTATTTGGCGTCTTTAAATTAATGATTAATAACAAAAAAGAGGACATAAACCAGTTATCTGAAAAACAAGTGTATCAGAGCAAAACAGAGGGGGATAATTCAATATAGAAATTAAATTATTCAAAAAATTTAACTAGTTCAGCGTGATAATCCCGTACCTACCAATACTCGGAAAAAGTGCATCATAAACAAAATCCCGAGTAGCATCATTCGTAATTCCGCCTCCGCCTGTTGCCCGCGTCCTCGAAAATAGGTTTGTGGAGCAATTAGGTTTTAGCTGTCGGCCTTCGATAAACCCGGAACATCCTCGTTCCAACGGAACGCCGTATTCGTTCGTGCTCGCGCATGGAGGCCAATCGGGCTCCTCACACATTTACTGTACACATGCCGGCACGTGAAGGATCAAAGTTATCCGCTGCTATTTTCCTGTTTGTTGTAATTAACTTGCTGGCAGTTGTGTCGTGAAATTTCGCACCAAGACTCTGAATTTGTTTCTAGAGTTATCAATCAACGCCACTGTACCAAACAATAAATTTATAGCTTTTTGCCATATTTCATTGTAATGCAATAACCCCTCTTGAATATTTTTTATTTTACTTTATTTCTGATCACCGCAGTAAATAACACAGGAGATTATGTGCCTCTCGTGTGGTTGTGGCAATATGTGCGGGGCACATTTTCACCTGTACCCCAGAATCTAATAAACGAGATTGAATAAACAAGCAGTTTAAATAACGTTTATGTAGCATTGGTGATTTGAATTTTTTATCATTCTTACTTTCAATGACAAAATTAAGAAACAATTACAAAATTTTAAGATTTTTGATCATTCTTTAAAAGGTGTTTATTTAAAGGTTAATGTATTATGCATCTCGCAATTCATGATTTGTTCACAATTTTATTAAATTGTACAATTTTCGTGCAAATAAGCTTTAAATAAGGGATTTATGAATGGTGAATGCGTACCTGTGATTTGTTATATGTTTGAATTTTTCCTGTTTTCCCAATGTCTTTTTTGTCTTTTTTGTCAATGACTGACCGATAAAATTTCCGATATTGTTTTGGCTAGTGTGAATACACAAGTGAATTACATATTCAATCAAATGAGATGTAACATTATTTGGCTAAGTTACACGTTCAAGACATGAGCGACCTGAAAATACGGTGTCGAGTGGGGTGCGTAGCAAAAGTCAGTCTTTCCTGATTAGTCACTT
>JAUJYS010005985.1:0-10639 GCA_033995665.1 Melogona broelemanni | reverse complement strand
CCGGGAATCGAACCCGGGACCATCCGCTTTGTAGTCGATGACCATAGCCACTGAACCACGGAGGCCGCACAATATATACAATTGCCTTGCTGAACACGCTTACTTTCGCGGGTATTTTTTTTTTTCGGAAATGACAGATTCTCTGCCTATGGGCAAAGACTTGCAATCAGCAGAAGCATTTATTTTTTTTGTTCGGCAACGCCAGTAACAAAATATAACATGCGCTATCAAGATCGAGGAGTCAATTAAAATCATAATGATTTTTGTCTACGGGGTTCAAGGTTTAAAAAAACAAAAACTTACGTAAGATGGGTGCGTGTGTGTGTGGTATACACACGAAAAAAAGAGACAATTAAACATCGGAGTCGTGAAAGAACTTGACAACTTGACAACAATGGGCAGACCTTTGTCATGATTACCCATTAGCGATACCATTACTATAATTAGGAGATGCGCATTTGTGTAAACACAAGCATAAGTCATTGACATAGACTAGGTCGCTCGGGGGAGTGGAGTGTTACAACCTGAAGTGCTTGAGGTCACCGTGTGTTCATACGCCTAATGGGTACAGTGACTCCAAATGTCGAACTGGAAGATAGAAGTATTATTGAAACGAAGGGTCATAAATCATAACGATTTTGACATCGAAGAGTGGCCACTAATTCTAACATTACTAAATAGTATCGTTATTCAATTAAACCCTTTAAACGTTACGGACGTGGCTGCGACATCCACGCTCGCTGCTGACCCAAAGAAATATAGAACTGAAGAAGATCTTGAGTACAGGGACGCGAGGACCGCCAATAAGAAGTATGTCGTCTTTGCACGCGGGTTTATAGTTACGGAGTTATTCTCTCATTGACTCACCAAAAACGCAGGTTTCATTGCTCGCCTGATTCGCTGCTATATTTGCGCGACGATTACAACGCACCTGGCGGCGAGATTGATAACCCACCAATTCAGGTTGGCACCTCGAAGCATTATCCTACGCCTCTCACTTCGTTGCTTAGAACAACCATCACGAGGAACAGATGCGACTTAATTGCTTCCGAAAAATAGTGTCTCGTTAATGATTGCAGGTCGACAAAAAATTAAATATGGCGTCGGACGGTTTCAAGTAGTTTCGGCGAGAGAGGTCAGCCTCTCTCCGCACTCGCGTCATCTCTGCGTCTAGCAAGTTATGTGGAGCAATTTGTCGTGAAATTAGAAAACGCATTGTCTACTACTGACTCCTTTGACTAGCGAATCGTTTGTTGTAGAGAAAGACAGACTGAGAGAGAGAGAGCGAGAGTTAACATATTGGCGGGCTTTTGTTCCCCGTCTCCGCCGACATTAAATAAGGCAACAATATAAGCAACAACAGCAGCAGCGCCACCACCACCACCACCAAACACACACACACACAAAAAAGTCAGCTGAGACAAATCCAGGAAGCACGTAACAAATATTCGCTCAGAGGGTGGGAAAAAAGGCGAGAGCGAGTAAACGAGATAGAAGAGCAAAAAAAAAATGCTTCACGCCGTGCGGCCATTTTTTTTTTTAAACGGCGACGGATAGGGAAAAAATATTTCTATCATGCATGGAACGCCCCGACCTGCCTCTTTCCGCTTCCACAACTCCCTCCCCACCCCATATCCACGAGCGCCGCTATATAGGCGGCAAAGCTACTATCGCCACTAACCACCAACCAACTCGCTAAATTTTTTTAGGATGGGGTCTTACAGTTCATGATGCCGTATTCCACCCCCCCCTCCTTCTCACCAAACCACACATACTTCCATATCTTTCTCTTTCCTAAATTTGTTCGTACAAAAGGACCGGATCTTTGAGGTGTTGTACATCATTGTACGTGCGCCACAGAAGCAAAGGTTTCGATTGTCTAATTAATCGCGGTATTAAATAATCAATTTATCGATGTTTTATGTAATCTTACGTCTATCGCATAGTGTTCACACGTCACAGTTTAATAAAGGGATCCTTCTAAATTGTCTTAGAACGGTTTTGTCGCAGTTGTGTCGAAGACGGAATTATTGTTTCGTGTAGCCACTCTTTATAACACTGGAGCAGACGGTCGAAATAAACTATAGATGAAGGCCTTATAAATAACTTCAATGCACGACTATGATTGGAATAAATATCACGCGTTGTGAAGGTTCGTTTATGAAGATGGTGTACCGAAAACTTTAATTATATACGTTGACATTCAATTACAAGATTGAAGTGCATTTATGGCCACATTAATGCCTACAACAGGGGGTGGGCAAGCTAGTCGTGCTTCAAAACTTCGGCGGGGAAAATTTACCGTTACTTACACCTTTAAACTGAACGTAAAATGTCTTTAATTAATGTTTTCGTTAATGTTTAATTAATGTTTCCACATGGCAACATGGCGAACAAGGCATCACCAGCGGTGACAATTGGAACCTGCTGGTATTCGGTACCGGTTCGGTAATTGTTCGGTAATTCGGTAATTGTCGAAAAGAAGGAAAGTAGCCGGAAAACGAAAACCAAAGAAAAATGTTAACCTAAAAATCCGGCTCTCACAAATTCGCGAATTTCCTTATGATCACCGCCGAGTTGAACCATACCGTACGGTATGTGTGCTCCGCATAGGGAACTCGAATAGAACACACACGCGTGCTCGCATATGGAGTTTCCAGAAAGAAATTGGAAGATTTATCTTCAAATTAGCCTAAAATGGGCTGTTATTACGTGAATGGGGATTTGAGGTTGTACAAGCCTCCGAGGGCGACCTCCAAATATACACTCACGACTGCCGATATATCTGCTTACAAGATCAAGACCAGGTAGTGCGACTACAGGTAGAGAGAAATGAGAACGGAGAACGAGATAAAAGGAAAAAAAAATATGAAGTTAGTTCGGAATTAAGAAACGCAAAAGACGTCTTTACGAAATTAAATTTGCGGATTTTGCAGGCAATTTCACTGGTGTGCGGAATTATTCTTCCCCGGTATTCTCCACTTTCCGAATCAAAAATCGAACGGTAATGTCCGAAAAATTTAAATTAGAAAAAAATGGACCATTGTTCCTGATTTTCCAATCGACTATCAATCATCTCCATAGAGACATAAAGGTGCAGTAATCCTATAGTGAACTAGGCACTATAGTGATTTAAAAAAAAAGAAAAGGCCAAGATGACGATCGCAATGACATTTTAGCCACAAATGATTTTTCCTGCAGTGCCGTCGAATAAATCTCAATTTCCAGAAGATCGCGGCAAGCTGCGGCCATTGGTATTGTGTTCGTACTCGTAGTCAATATAAGAGTGATTCTAACTATATCAATTCAATTCCCGACCGAGCTCGCCTGGAACAAAACACACCCTTTAAAAATTCCTACTTAGGTCAGAAGTCTAGGCTAGGCCAAATTACCAGGCCATTCCTCGGGAGAGTTTTGAGATGAATACGCAGGTAAGCCTTCTTAACAACACTGCAAAAAATAGGTCTCTCAGGTCTTATTTTTTATTTAAACTTATAATATCACTAATTGAAATTTTGTACCCCTCGTGTTGCTTAGACAATGTCTGAGGGGCATATTAATATAATCACCTGTACCGGGGATCGAATAAACAAGCGTCAGTGCCGGGAATCGAACCCGGGACCGCCGAACTGCAGCCGGTTGCAATGCAGACTGGGCTACGACGAGCCCATTTGTTCGTTGGTTAAATGATGACAAAAATGATTAAACATGACTATCTTGAGATTTCCATAGACGATCTGACTGAACCGTCGGGGGCAGAGTCCACTCGATTGTATTCGGCTACCCGAGTGTGAATCCCGTCGTTTTGGGCTACTGTGCACGTGAAACACATCTCGTTCCCGACTCACGCGAAAGGCGAGTGGGTGACGGTGGACTTGCTCGGCGGTTTAGCCGTCGTAGACAGACAGACTCGCTCGAGAAGCTCGAGCACGAGAAAGTGAAAAATAAATGGCCGACCAATATTTGCCACGCACTGCAGGCGATGCGTTCGCTGCGTGCAGATCTGAACTGTGTGACCGGACCTATTTTCGGCGCTAATTTCGTCGAAAACGATGTGGCGAGCGCACAATTTTACACGCCGGATGCCTGCGGCGTGTATCACGGTAGCGATATCGTTATTAATGGTCGTGCAATTGGAGTTAATCTACTGTATGTGTGGGTTTTGAATGAAGATGGGAGGAACTAAAAAAGGTCGAACAGAAGAAATGAAAAATAACTAACTTATTTATTTCCAACTGGCAATAAAAAATATATTTTTTCATTTCTTGGATGCTCATAAACCGAGATATGGTCTCTTTTTTTTAATTTGCACCTTCTTTTTTTTTTCTACTAACTGCAGTACACAACTGTATGTATAATTTATGATAGCAGCACGATAAAAAATGGTAGATCAGGCAAAAATTATTAATTTATTTTTTTTACAATTATTATTCCTGCTTTTTGTGGACAACTTGATTATTTATTATAGACAACAACGAAGCTGTGATTTGTCATTTAGGGTATAAAGGAAATGTTTTCAGAGGATCAAATTCCAAAATGAAAAAAATACGTTATCTGACTATTATTATTCTTCTACAAATATTTCTTCTGCTTTTGGTGGACAACTTGACGGAACTGTGAATTTTTATTTTGAAAATTCACGTGGTAATAAGTGTAAACTAAGTACATGTAAACGCTTTTAGAGTCCAATTCGAATATATCCAACAGCACTGGTCCAGCAACGAAATGAATGCGTCCCACATACGTTAGGCAACAACCACAATGACATACTGTACATCGGTCGAATTCACCGAGGTCAACGCAATTTGGCGAGTGAAACAATTTTTAGAAAACGACCCCCCTCCATTTCGGTGCCACATATACCTCGTAGCCCTTTAGCCGGCCAGCCCGTATATGTTACGTCTTCAAATTTGAAAAAAAAATATAAATATAAAATGAAATGCTATATTTATTATATTATATTATTATATGATTACCGGTATATTTTTATAGTGCATATTCATATTTATAATATAATCTGAAATTGAAAATTCAATTGGCCGGTTAAAGGGTTAACTATCTAATTTTGATTGATTTCCAATGACCTTTTCCACAATTCGTTATAGGAGGGTACTTCGTTCAAAACAATCGTTAAATTTCGAAAGTTTAAAGTGATGGAATGATTATGGTATCAGTTATTGGGATCAGACGTCTTGGGATCAAGTCCGGTGTGTATCAATTTTTTTTACTTTTACAACCTTTCATTTAACTTCAAACTCTAAGAATAATTACTCCGACCGATCAAATGACGATCAGTAAAAGTGATTTCGAATTTCTCACGAGTTCCAAATGCGTCCACCAATACCGAGACGGTGGTCTGCGGAAGAGACTTTCTCCCAGCAAAAACATTTTCTGTACTAACAAAACAGCCAAACATTTTTTAAAAAATAAAAATGGAGGCAGGCAGTAGAGACTCACGTATATACTGTACATATGCTCATGACAATCGCTTCTCGATCGCTAAGTGGCCGCGAAGAAAAGCCTTATAGAGTCGGGGCAAGAGTTGAGAAGAAGAAAAAAAAAAAATGGGGATAGAAAAAGACACGGAAGCTCGGCAGAGTGAACGACCACCGCTGCCACCGCCACCACCATCACCCTCACCATCACCTCCACTCCAAAAACCCAACACGATGCAAAACTAGCGCCGGCGTCTACCAAGAACAACAATCGTTCTTCGCTTTTATTTTTCTGTGCATTATGCTCGCTTTTTTCAATGAAAAACCAACATGCCTGCGAGTCAAGCTGTCAGTCAGAAACACTCTGAGCCGAGGGTATATAGTTAGCGGAGCCAACAACAAACAGTACAAATGAGAAGCCAAAAAGGAAAATACTGTGCTTGCAAAGATGAGCTAGTATGTATTCTCAACGCGATACAATACATGTTAGGACGTGTAAACGATATTCTCTAAATATGCCCAGCACAGTGCGGGGGCCATGTCCTGGTCAGTTGACAAGGTGAAACTGAGATTGAATGTTTAGTCATTAACGCAACTTTCCATGGTGGGATCTGCCGCAAATGCACAAATTTGACGCAACAGAAATGAGTCTGTTCGAAACCAAGAAGTATCGAATTCCGCTTAACCTCGAGGGTATTCGTTTATGGTGCCCCCAGTGGCTCAGTGGGTATGGTCACATTCTACTGAGCGCAGGCTCAGTTCTCGGCGCAGGCTTTCGTTTATTCGATCCTGTGGTACTGACGTCACCCCTGAGCTTCCCTTAGGGAGTCCGGAGCTTAGGGGTGGATCCTGCAGCCTGGCTATTCCAGCTGCCAATCCCCATCCCTTCCCCTCCCTGCCCCTCGCACATCTCCATAGAGACATTAGGGTGCAGAATCCTGCAGTGCACTAAGCACTACGGTGATTAAAAAACAAAAACGATTTGATGGAAAAAGATGGGGACATGTAATTTGAGAGGTTAAAAAAATAAATCTCAGAAAATTCGATTAAAAGTCTGGCTGCAAATTGCGGCTAGAAACATTTACAGACTCCACAGATGCATTACTGAAACTTGTAATAATAAGAATTTAAACTATGTAATGATTATAAATCACACAAGTGCGTGAGTGAAGCTATAAAGACAAATAAAAAAAGCTATAAAGAAAAATCAGCACTCATTTATTCAACCCTGTAATGGGTTTGACCTTAAATTAACGACCCAGCACGACACAGGAGAAATTAGTTTCGTAACTTTCGAAAGTTTGATTCTATTTGAATCGTAATTGGTCCACTCTCATGGTCAGCAAAACTCCACATTTAATTATACCACTCAATGACGTAAATAGCAAATAATATTTCGTTTGTTTAAAATGTCTGATAACGAGGCAATTGCAGTCATCAGTTAGGGTTACATACACTTGCGATCAAGATACCCCTTGCACGACTACAGTCCATCGACATGTCTATGGCATGATTGTCGAAAGCTCGGACTATAACAACAGCACTTAATAACAAATGAAAGTTTATTATAAGTTATTTCTGTGTGATCCTACATTTTAATTTCGCTATATGACTTGGAAATCAAATTTAGAATAGGATACTTTCACAACCAATGCCCAAAACAATTTTTTTTTAAACGCGAACCTGAAAAGTGCAAACATGCACTTCAGCATTAACTGATCAACTTCATGAGTAATTCGTACCACACAACAGGTATTTTTTAGTCATTTTTTAAACGGACACCATGTTGGTGGAACCAATTGCCGTATAATAGCAGAGATTAAAATAATAATAATCAACATTAAACTTGAACTAATCGAATAACGCCTCTGGAAACTGACCACCCCAGCGGCTGATTGCAAATCTTAGAATTGAATAACAATAATTTTGTCGGTGGACCAAACTACCATATTAATAATAGCGCAGATTAATAGACAAAAAATATTAAACTTAAAAAAGTCGAAAATTGCCTCTGGATCTAAATTGGTCACACCAGCGTCTGGCTGCAGATAATTGATTGGCAGCATACTAACAATAATTACACCTGCAAATCTGATATCTAATATTTAGACACGTTTTGTCTCTTAAATCAAAACACAAAATGGTGTCTTTTAAAATAACACTTGTTTTTAAAGTGTGAACGAGTCTGAGACGATAGGTTTGAAGGAGATGTGCGATGTGAAAAAAAAATTGAATATGTCACTCGATAGCTAAACCCTGAAACAATATTTCAACTAACGAGGGTCGAAGCCACCCGTTTTATGGTTCAGCCAACTTCTCTTTTGTATGCTAAATTTTTTTTTAATTTTTTAACTAGAAAACTACCAGTTTCCGGAGATAAGAAATAAATTTCTCAAGTTTTACGTCAAACTGCACTCTAAACAAAAGATAGTTTGTTCAATTCCCGTTCATTAACAATATTATATCAGCATCTTAGCAACCGGACAATATTTTTACATTAGACTTGACCTTGAAGTTTTAACAAGAAAATTCACCAAATTAATAAATATATACCGGATCGAATTGACCAAACAACTAAAACCATAAGAAAACAAAAATCAGCGAATACTAGAAAATGTCCCGGGCGAAGCAGGGTTAAATCTCTAGTACAACTATATAGACGTACCACCACCACCACCAATAATAGTAACGAACATCGTGTTACGTACCTTCCAGTAGAGATACGATTTCGTCCGCAGCTCGGAATTATTTCGAAAAAATGACAAAGGACACCAAGTCTTATCAAGTCCACCCAGGAACGAAGAGGTCGACCAGCAAAAGAGTTTGTCAGAGTCTTTGTGACATCGATATCGGCAGCCGGCACGGAAAATCTCGATTCGAAATCGCAGCACACCGACGAGAGAGCTCAATGGTACTCGCTCTCGATAAACGCGTGCTGGTTTGTGGGCGACGATAATGTCTCTGTCCCCCCGCCAAAGACAACGGGTAAACAAACAACTGTTATTGGCGCCTTCCTAACAACAAGTGAAAATGGGCAACTCTCCTCCCCTTGAAGAAGAAGAGATGAACACGTAGGGGGCGGCGTAGGCCGGGCTCTTCTGGTAAGAAGAGTGTTCAGTTTCCGTGTTGGGCTGCTCCACACAACACCAAAGAATCGAAAAGGCGCCAGCGAGCCGGAGATAGTTGAGCGTGTTGCTGGCCACGACAGACTCGGCTGAATGAAAAGCAAGGCGAAAGTACAAGTGGTTATCAACCGAGAGAAGATGTGCCAAATTGAAGGCCAAGGGCGCAGAGAGTGAGCGAGAGAAAGCGAGCAAGAGCAGCGCAGCGCGAAGGATGCTGCGAGTTGCACTTTTGCTCTCCTCTCAGCAGCCAAGGGCTGTGCCAAAGGAGCGCGCTCTCGTTCGAAAGTCCACGAGGAGCGCGCGCGCTGCTTCTGAATATGGAATGATGTCGACAGTAAGACTCCCTAGAGGGCGCAGCAGTTCTCAAACTTATTTTCTAGCCACATTTTTTATGGTGAAATTCCTGAGCAAAGGACAAAAAATTCAAACAAATGTGCCCATCCATATAAACGCCGCGTATTTGTTGCTAACGATGTGCCGCCGTCCACCGATTTTTTTAATAATGTTCACTGAAGAAATCAGGCAGGCCCCTCAAAAATCGAGAAATATCAACACATATTTGTCCAATTATATAAAGACACAAATTACTGCAAGCCTGAGCCTCAACAGTAGCTAATGACAAAATATAAGTGTAATTCGTCGTTAGTCTGAACATAGAAAATTTAAAGACAACAATCGACTACAGCCTTAATTGCTCAAATATTGCTCACTTGATGGCGCTAAGCACTTCCGGTCTTCCACAAATAGTTTAGTTTTAAGAAACAAGGTTCTTTTCGTCGAATCTTTTTTTTGTTAAAAATGATGCACGTTTCGTCTCATTGTGTTGATGAGCGATACTGTCCGGTGAATGATACGAATTAAAAAAAAAAAAATCAATTATTTTATCAATCGATTTAAGAATCTGAATTTAGAAACACTGCAGTCATTCATCTTTTTTTTTTTGGTATTTAAGATTAAATTACAATTTAGATTGGTGATTTGCATCACCATCTTGCACGCCTCGCCGTAGCCAAGTCGGTATTGCAACCGGCTGCAGGACGGCGACCACGGGTTCGATTCCCTGCTCGGGGCCTCGTTTATTCGATCCCGGGGTACTGGTGAAAATGTGCATCTCAGGCACTGCTTAAACAACATGTGTGGTACAGAATCCCTTATGTCGATATTCGCCACAGTGTTTGGAAATAATACAAAATGTTGCGACTTTCTAGAGATGAAACTACGATTTACTGGCCGAATGAATGTCACACACAATCACACACATCATCTCGTACCTTCTATCCCTGTTAAGTTTTTAGTGAGGTATCCAATAACCTCCAGAGTTATCCGATTTCTCCATTTGCAAATTTTACGCTTTTACGCACAAACTTGTAGAATATTTTTCTCTAATCTTTATAGCAATCGATGGCGCTATCCATCGCATAAAAATAATAGTGTCGCCTCGAGCTATAGACATAATAGCGCAAGGGATTATATTGCTACTAAAACCTACTCATAATTCCATCTTTCGTCTCCTTTTTCCTTTACGGACTATTTGTCAATCACTGAGCTAATACGACTACTTTATTGATATCCTGGTTGAGCGATGAAAAAACAAAAGGAAAATTGTACAATTGCAATTACAAAAGGTCCCAGCAAGCAACTACGGAGAAGGATATGGAGGAAGTCAAATGACTTAACGAACAAAGATGCTCTATTTAACAAACCCTCTCTAGAAAGCAACCTCGAAATTCTGCCTAGCTTAGGCTTCTGACCTAGGTAAGGATCTCTAACGTGTTCCTTACCAACGTACTTGCGCGGGTTCCAATGCGTCTCACTTGACTCCATTGAAGCAAATTTCGGCAAAGAAAGGTGTGTTAGCGATTTTTTTTCGCCCTGAAAATGCCGGAGGTCTCGGTTGGAAATTGAACCCACGATTCGGGGACATAAAAGGCGACTACTATGCCATACGGCACCTATTTTATGTCGTAGTGTACTTTTTTTTTAAATCACCGTAGCGCCTAGTGCACTACAGGATCACTGCACCCTCGTGTCTCTGTGGAGATATGTGAGGGGCAGGGAAGGGAAGGGAAGAGGGATGCA
>JAUJYS010005984.1:0-10640 GCA_033995665.1 Melogona broelemanni | reverse complement strand
AGAGACACGAGGGTGCAGTATTCCTGTAGTGCACTAGGCGCTACGGTGAATTAAAAAAAAAAAAAAAAAAAATTTAATATATTTATGATTTAACAATAAGCTTGAAGTTCAGTCGATATTGTAATTGACTGCGGTGCGGGCGATCCCGAGTTCGATTCCGAAAACGAAGCGTTTGACAAAGATATGTTTTAGATAATGTTGGGCACACAGTAGGGGCTAGTAGGATGGCATAATTTATTTTGAATTTGGAGGTTATTATCAGGGTCAAATCAAAGTAAACTTAATTTTTGTCAATGGCAACATTACCTTTTGCTCGCGGGTTATTATTTTACACAAAATAATCAACATTTGTTTAAAACGTTTTTCGATCTGGCCACAATTTCCAATTAATAATTAGCATCAAAGTTTACATTGACAAATGCATGTAGAGCAATTTTTGGCGAAACAGATGGTGAATTTCCTGGTAAAAACGTTAAAAGCCGTTATAGACGACCTATTCTACACAAAAAACAACCAAAGCCACCAATTACTATGAGAAAACAGTGACTTGAAAATGATTTTTCCCCAATACGTGTATCTCTTACAGAAACACATGTTCAATTTTAGTAAATTTTTGTCTGTGCAAAATATTTGGTGGCTTTGGCTATTTGTTGTGTAGTCGTTATTTGTTGTGTAGATCGTCTGAAACGGCTTTCGAGGCTTTTACCAGGAAATTCATTATCTGTTTCGCCAAAAATTGCTCTACATGCATTTGTCAATGTAAACTTTGGTGCTTATTATTAATTGGAAATAGTGACCAGATCAAAAAACGTCTTTAACAAATGTTGATTATTTTTTTTTGTGTAAATTAATAATTTGTAAGTAAAAGGGAGGGCTGCCATTGACAAAAATGACGTTTACTTTGATTTGACCTTAATAATGACCTCCAAATTCAAAATAAATAATGCCATCCTACTAGCCCCCCTGTGTGCCAAAAAATTTATCAAAAACATTTCTTTGTTGAACGCTTCGTTTTCATGATATTTGCAAGTGTCACGATACACGCCTCACCCTGTATAACTGTAGTTCTCTGGAGGGCTGTGCACCCTACCAAGCAAGGACAGACAAATGGCAACTAACAAAACGATATCGAAACGACGTCGATCATTAAAACGTTCGGAAAGAGTTACGCCACTCATGTATTACGCCCAAGCAAATAACGCGCACGCTGTATGGTAAATACCTAATATGGAAGCCACATATACGTTTTTAACGGATCGTAAATGGGGTATACTGGAATACGCGCGGCAGATGTATGAGAACTACGACGGCGCGTCGGCTTTCGTGCGTCGTTGTGATGAGCGGAAGCCGAACGCTCGATCTCGCTAATTTGCATGTCGGCGAAACGGAAATTGCCGTCAGAGATGCAAGATCGCGCCGCCAGAGGGCGCATGTACCTCGGCTCATTCTATATTTGTGTGGCTCGGCGCTTCACATCGCGCGCTATTTTTTTTTTTTTTTTTTAAATCACCGTAGAGCCTAGTGCACTACAGGATTATTGCACCCTCATGTTCGATGTGGAGATGTGCGAGGGGCAGGGAAGGGAAGGGATGGGGAATGGCAGCTGGAATAGCCAGGCTGCAGGATCCATCCCTAAGCTCTAGACTCCCTAATGGAAACTCGGGAGTGACGCCAGTACCCCAGGCTAACGAACAAACGAAAGCCTGCGCCGGAAATCGAACCCGGGACCGTCCGCTTCGTAGGATGTTGCCAATTTGCCATACCCACTGAGCCATCATTACGTATAATTACGTATAATTGGAACATTTGAACATTAAACATCCAGAAACTTAAAAATACGTCCATAAATAAATAAAAAGGCCGAATGCTGATCTGGAGTACATTACATAGTTAGAGAGAACATAAGATGGATACTTTCTTAAGCATTGATTTCGCTGGTATATAATCTGGACATTGAACACGTCAAAATAATTTATATCGAATTCGAATCCGAATCCGTCATCATGATTTTAGCGTGTATCATTTTCTTTTACTATAAATAGTGAAACAGAAACGCGTTTTGTTAGCTGTCAGGAAAGCCGTCGAAAACATGTACAGTAATGTAACAAAACATCAATGTTATATTTGCGCAGAAAAAGGAGAAATATTACGCCAAGAATCAATATCAACTTGTCCTCTGCCATGTACGCTGATTTATCTTTTCCATCAATGGGTGTATTACAGTCCCATATACAGTACATGTGCATGCCTAATTATTCGATAGTCTAGAAAGGATTTATTTATTTATTTAGTGTAAATGTTTCCAATCAACTCGGTCCTAATTTTCCAAACGTAGAAAATTTCTTCATATTCAAGATCTCAAGAAAACAGTCCCAAAGACCATGCCCTGTTCTTCACAAATGTTTTACTGCACAATTTTCAATCAACTCGGTCCAAATTTTACAATCGTAGATTCCAGACCTAAGGAAAATTGTCCAAAAGACCATGCTCTATTCGTCAAAAGTTTCACCGGGCAATTTCAGAATATCTTTGGATCTGATCCGGTTAGCATCTCTCAGCGCGTGATTTTCTATGTTTGGCATCAGCTCTACCTGGCGACCAAACGTAAAATTAAAAAAAAAATATCACTCAATCGAAAACGTGCGCGGAAACTGGGTGGGCTGAATTCAACGTGGGCGCTAAAACAGCACATCACAGCCCAAATAAGCCCCTTTTCCACGTCGTATACAGAAACGTGTACAAGGTGTTCAGACATTTGTCACAAGTTGCGGGTTCTATCGAAAAACATCAGACAGACGTCAGTATAAAACACGTGCAAATTTGGTCGGAGGGGGGAGATGGGTGGAATCAAAATGAGGATATCCAGGATAAACAGAAGCTGCGCAGGTTTAGCGAAACCGAGAATTCAGTTGTACCCACTTGTCGAAAACAGGCGTTTTGTTCTTTTCGTGAAAGCTGCTCGCGCATGTCCGGAGTAATAAAATCTAGTGCGCTGCATAGATAAATGAATTAATGTGTTGCTGCCACACGGACCACAACACCAAGCCACCTAGCGGGAAAAACCGCTCGACTAATTGATGATAATTTGCGTTTCGATCGTATTCAAATTTCAAAGTTGATCAGGACTATATCGAATCACAAAAAAATATTACTGATTTTTAGGTTCAAACTGTAAATGTACATACTCGTACATTGTGTGTACAAGACGTGCAGTACAAGAGCCAGATGTACAGTACTTGTCTATAAGACAAAGCACAAAACTCCCCTTTTCTTAAAAACTGAAAGTCAAATGAAGTTATATATTAGAAAACGATTCAGATATATTTATCATTTGTAGGCAATGAAACAAAAATCGAATTTAGTTCATATATATATATGTACAGTACTTCATTGTTGAAATCATAATTCTGGGTTACATTTTTTAATGTCGTCGAAAACATATTTAAAGCTGACGGCATCCTTTCATTAGAGCAACACAGAATGCGCATACTATATCCTATTTAAAGGTGCAAAATGATAGTTGCGCATCTCGTATAGTCGTTCTGATTGGATGTCGTCAAATAGGATCCCCGTAGCAGGTTGTTTGTTGCAAAATATTTTTTATTAAGTGTAAAAAAAAACGACTTTACAACTGGGTGGTGATTCGGACGTACGCATATGTCTAAAGCGTTGGTTCTCCTCATTTTCCGTGCGGTGGCGCTCACCTCATTTGGTTTAACTGAATCAGACTCCCTAGCGTGTGACACCGCTCGGCCCTTTTGCGTCGTAGATATCTGTAGTTCTGCGCTGCCGCTACAAATAGGTCTGTTGGATCGAACGGCAATAGACCACGCAACTGCAATAGGCCATGTTACCGCAACTGTCGCAACTAAACACTGAGTATTTTTATACCTTTTCAAAGCGTAATTTGTGGTGACTGGTGATTAGAATGAAACTTTTGGACATTGAGGAGACATTTGCAAAGTCAAACATAAATATACAGAGATATATAATTTTTCTGGTCTGCATACTAATACAGTCTAATAATAAATAATAAATATGGAATATAGAAATACGGTCGTCGTAACTCAGCGGCGATTCCGGGTTCGACTCACGGCTCGTGCTTTCGTCATTCGAACCCGAGGTTTAAGTGAAAATGTGCCCCTCCACAATTGATCAAGCTATTAAAGTGGTACATAATCTCCATTATCTCCTGTTGTGATATTCACTTCAGAAAAAAAATCAGTTGCAGTGGCAGATTGCAGTTGCAGTGGTCTTAATGCCACAATTGTCCACACTCTAAGGGAATTGAAATAAATTTACCAGATATGAACATTGAATTACAGAAAATGCTTATTTGCTAGTCTCTACAACTCATTTTGATTAGGAAAATAATTTTGCTATATCGGAAAACTTGCTATTTTTTATTCGTTTCATATTCATTAGCTACAGAGGAGGGAAGGGGGAAGGTTATAGGAGACTACTTAATTTTTTTTAATTGATATTGGAAAAGTTTGTAACATTGGATGAAATTCGGGTGTAACTTCCTTTTTTGAATTATTTGCATACTTGCGGCCGTGTGACAGAATTGCATTGTTTTTTCAATTACGGCTTTTAGCACCAATTATTCAATTTCGAAAACATTCTGATCAATCAAAGTAAATATATCCAGATATTAACGACAATATCAAAATATATCCAGATATTAACGACAATATCAAAATATAGTTTAGCAACTATAAATCGACATGAACGGGTAGAAGCGAAAATGTCATAACATATTGCTTAAATTCGTCGTGTGTCAGATAAATAAGTCTAGCCAACTCACCATCGTTTTTTCCCTCGTTACGCCACGCGTTCAACATAATTATTGTTAATTGGGCATGCAAATATTCAATTGTGTTTTGATATCTGTTGAAGTCAAGGGACATGCCTGTGATCAACTATATCTCTTATTTATTTAATCTGATCAACGTTCGTAGTTTTCGACCTTCCGATTCCAGGGTGGCGATCACCAGATAAAAATTAATCGATTTTGCGAAA
Organism: Melogona broelemanni; assembly: GCA_033995665.1. NCBI lineage: Eukaryota > Metazoa > Arthropoda > Diplopoda > Chordeumatida > Chordeumatidae > Melogona > Melogona broelemanni. Next base: position 5,618 of record JAUJYS010005984.1, on the reverse strand, counting down.
GCCTTTGTCAGCCACCAAGCGTCTAAGTTAATATCACGAAATTCCTTTTAAAAAATTATAAGGCACTGAAATGTGCCATTTTGCGCAAAAAGCAAATAGCGACGCGCTGCTCTTCACCAAAACACCATTTTGAAACAGCAAAATAATATTATAGCCGCACGTTCATGTAATATTACATGAACGTGCGTTGTTTTTCAATTGCCATATGGCTATTGAAAAAGGAAGATCATATTTATCATATGTGCGAAATTTCAGTAAATTTGATTTTTAAGTTTGGAACGACTCTTCTTTATACCCTGCTTCTACAATATTTCCTGTTGCTCTTCTGTATGTGTAGTGTAAATTTGTCAGGGTCCTGTCAATTCTATCCGATAGATTTCATGAAAACATTATGAACTCTATCCCGAATCAGAATCATATTTTTACATACACATGTACACAGAAGAAAGTGATCAGGGGATTTGTGTCTCAGGCTCTGCCAAACATATGCCGGTGTATAGCTATAATAATTTTTAAAAAAATTAAACAAATTTTCCAACTGAAATACAGCTATGCAATATATTGAGTTTCCCCCACGTAAAAACATCACATACTAAATATACATGTATACTGATCTGTATACCAATTTAAGCAGTGCAGGATCCACCCCTAAGCCCTGGACTCCCTAATAGAAGCTCAGGGGTGACGCCAGTACCGCGGCTCGTCGTATAAACGAGAGCCTCTGTCGGGAATCGAACCAGGGACCGTCCGCACCGTAAGTAATAAGTTTATTTTTGATAACACCGCAATGTAGGGATCCAAAGAGAAAAACTCCTTCAGGCATGCTTACCTATGAATCATTTCACTGTTTGAACCATTGAAATGTCAGTTTACACACACTTATACTTAAGTTAATAATTTTTAGCGAGTCCATATAAAATCCTTGATCTCAATTAATCTGATTCCCAAAAAAAAAACAGATTTTTACTAAAGCTGTAAATGAAAAATTCTACCCATTAATGCGGCACAGGAAATCTTAATTACAAAAGTGAAATGAAGAAATATTTTCCACATTTGCATTTTTTTTTAAATAATACTGTTCTAAAAAAAATAGTCGAAAAGATTAATTCCTCAGAATATCATTTTTTGTTGCAAATACATGTACAGTATGTCTAATTTTCATGAAATGCGAGTACGACTAGCTCACTCACTCGCTCACATACACGCTCATTGGTTAGGAGACATATTTCTGGCGGGACAGGCACGAGTTCGATTCCCGGTGCGGGTTTTCGTTTTTTCGGGCAGTAGCGAGTGAAGTTACAGTATTTTCAGCGGAAATCAAACGAAAAAAATAACAAAGAACGAAAAATTGCATTGTGGTTCTTTAAAGATTTATGTCCTATAAATTCCATGTTCAGTGGATGAAGTCGAGTATGACAAGTTGGGCAGCCGCCGAATATCCGGCAAAACCCTGACGATATTACAAAAATACTCAGTCTAGCCTATAAATATGACCAACCGGAACCGAATTTGGTGCATGGGGTGCAACTGATATTATTTACAGATCACACAGCGCCAGGTGCAACGATTTTGTTTAAGCCTGCGCCGGGTCGGTCTATACATAAACAAGCTTATTCGGCACAAGGAATGGTTACATTGAGGTCTTCGTACACATGTAAAAGTTCAACCCTTGAAAATCGAACGCCGCCGTCACCGCCCTAGTCCGATATTCTCCTAAGACCATCGTCTACACATTCAAAAAGAAATTTCCTAAATTTGAGACAACTTCACTAAATTTAAATTATTTTAAAAACGGTTATATGAAGTTTATATTAACGTGAATATCTTTCAATCCTCATATCGAGATGCAAATAGTGCACAATCATCTCGACATAAGACCCCTTGAATTTTAAAAATAATAAGCAAGAAAGTGTTTCCTAAAATATTGTATTAAACACTGCTGATCGCATTTTGCGAATTATTAATTAAACAAATGCTAAACACTATTCTCGGATTTGGAAAGAAAGCATCACAAAATAATTTTGACTATATTTCTTTATCGCAATAACAATCAGCCCCCCCCCCTAATTTCTGATATAATACATTTTTAATTCACATGATGTAACTGCAGTATCCTTGAAATAAATATGTTTACTTTAATGAAGTAAACAGGACAGTTAATATTTACGTTTCGCGAGAGCGTACAGTGTTTTACTCTTGCGTATTATAAAGCGGAAGTAACTATTGGGATGTCAAGCAAATTTGTTTTCAAGTAGTATTACTGCATTGGCAAAAATAAGACATCATTTCCAATGGCAATTCAGTTTAGAACTTTTGAGCATCTTAAAATATCAACTTTTGACATGACTGAGTAATCCAGCATCTTTAAATATTCCAGAATCTTAAAATGTCGAGTGCAAGATGGTTCCAAAGTCTTTGTGGACGAGAAATGGGAACGACGTGGGACTGCAGGGGGGTCTCACGGAGATTTCAGCAGCGCGAAAATACAGATCACGATATGGATCCATCTGGACTATTTTTGAGCCGGGGCTCGATCTCCAGCGCCCAGAGACCTCCAGTGAATGGGAACAATTCAACGAAAAACACTTAATCGTCCCAATCTGGGAAACTCGATCGGGCCGCCGATGGGGTTGATTATAGAGACAAGAGCACAGTGCCGCACTGTCTCGTCTTGTTTATTGGTCAGAGAGGAAGAAGACGCACCGCCCGCCAACGGCCTGTCCAAATATGCATACTCGGTGAGCGAGCCAATGTTACAAACCGCGCGCGGGACCCGAGACGTGGGATATTGATACGTCCTGACGAGGGTCGATGTTAGGGGATTGCGTCGAGCTCTATCTGTAATGATGGCACCGTGCCCACCGTGCATTGTTTATCGGGGGTGTGAAGGAGAAGGATCTGCATTTCTGTTGCCTGGTTATACCACCAATTTTGCCCAACTGTACTGCAAAACGAAGCATCTTCATTTTAAGACGCTTGTCACCATTTTTAGCAGTCGACCTTGCTGGAGAACGAAACATTTTAAAAGAGAAAAGCGCTTTTCATAAAATGGTATTTAAAAATATCATTTTCGAGAAACCTTAAAAAAATGAGAAAAATTAAAATAAAGGTAATATGTATCCACCATTTTCTAAACTAGGTTAACACGGTTTGACTTCGAGTGACAAACTATCTCAAAACTTAGATTTCAAAAATAATAATAATAAAACTTAGAATACAGATATTTCTTTTAACTACGTGAATTGAGAGCAAAACGAGCTAAAATATATTTGGGCCGTTCAACCAGTCGAATGCGCCAAAAATGTTTTCCGGCTCAAGTGCCTCAGCTCACGTGTCATTTTAAGCTGTCAAACGGAATCAAAAAAAAATTCTCACGTGTTGCTGTGTTGTACGCACACTATAGCTACTTGTATATGAAAAGATGTTTTTCAAATATTGGCTATTATTTTCTTATTAGTGTATTGGTGTGAATAAAATGGCAAAGATAATGTTCTGAGTAATGTTTTGGATCAATAAAATGAGAAATACTCGTCTGCGCCTAACTGAATCATGTTCGAGAAGCAACTATTCCATACAAAAATAACAGTTGTAAAAAAAATCCACTATTTGTTCTATCTCATCACACTACTTTATTATTTTCGATGCAAAAAACCTTAGCTATTCGATTTCATAGCCATAAAAACATTTATAATAACGAAGAAAATACATGTAGAAACGCCAAACTTTACTAAATTCGATTAGGAACTGGTAAAAAATTCGATAGTTATCGGAACTAATATAAAATAAAGAATCCTTTACCAGGGATGGAAACGGCAACAGTTCCAACAGTTCCAGCACCATCCCTGGTCAAGGATTCTTTTATTTTATATTTTCATCCACACGGCTCCAAAAAACACTATAATTTTTATCTAAACTAAAGAATACAATATTAGTAATACTTAGTATAATTAACGTAATATCACTTATTCCAAAATATAAGGTTTAGACATACGAAAAATCATTTTTTGAAAACATTGAGTAAAGTATATAATTTTTATTTATTTTTTTAAATCACCGTAGCGCCTAGTGCACTACAGGATTACTGCACCCTCGTGTCTCTGTGCAGATATGTGAGGGGCAGAGAAGGGAAGGGAAGGGGAAAGTCAGCTGGAATAGCCAGACTGCAGGATCCACCCCTAAGCTCTGGACTCCAAAATGGAAGCTCAGGGGTGACGCCAGTACCCCAGGCTAACGAATAAACGAAATCTTCTGCCGGGAATCGAACCATGGACCGTCCGCTATACGAATATACCGATTTACGACTCTTTTAGTTATTTTGAGCAGTCTTTTAGCATCACAGCTTTTATTTTGTCGTAGAAATTTGATCACAAATTTGTCTTACTCCGTGAACGCCATTATTTACAGCAGATACCGGACGATGCAGTGCGCGCCAGTTGCTCTAACGCAGCGCCACCTCTAAAACTCTAAATTCATAGCGGGAAATTTGAATTTGAAAAACATTCAAGTCATTCATACTGTAATATATTTGCGCCAAATTTCATAACAATCCTGTTATTTTTAGCTGAGTTATGGAGCTACGGCGCGGAGGTTTGTGTGCTTATGAATCACGTTGTACACATGCAAGTTGAATGTGTCCAATTTTTGTTCCCCATTTTTTTTATACATACACACGCAGGAGGGGAAACCTAATCACGCACGATAACTGATGGTAAACATCAGTGGTGGTGGTAAAAGTGGTCATGTGTTGGTTAAGTTCTTTCTCGAAAGGAACTGCTACAGAATAAGTTACTTTCTTAAAGTAGCTGAGACGTTACTAATCAGCGAGGGGACGACGTTACAGTTACCGTTACTTACAAAGATGAAAGTAACTAAACCGTGACAAAGTTACTCTTGAAAATGATACTTCTGTTACTTTCAGACAGGAGCACTTTCACACACGAGTATACCAACTTCGTTTCTTTTCCGTCCTTCAATTAAAGAAAAAATAACTTTCCGAACGGATGGAAATACATAAAATTACCTTTCCCCAAATAAATCCATTACTTAATGTTTTTTTATCCCGTGAGCATTGATTCTGGACGGAATACTTTTTTTAATATTTAGATTTTTTTTATTACTATTTTTTTAATAACTGTAGCGCCTAGTGCACTACAGGACTACTGCACCCTCGTGTCTCTATGGAGATATGTGAGGGGCAAGGAAGGAAGGGAAGGGGATTGGCAACTGGAATAGCCAGGCTGCAGGATCCACCCCTAAGCAATGGACTCCCTAATGGAAGCTCAGGGGTGACTCCACTACCCCTGGCTAACGAATAAACAAAAGCCTGCTATGGGAATCGAGCCCAGGACCGTCGGCTTCGTATGATAGCAATAGAATAGCCATACCCACTGATCCATCGGTGCGTATACTATAGTAATTATAATTAAGTGATAGAACAATTTATAGAGTTTGGAAAAAATATATAGACAAACGACTCCCAGGACAGGACTTCGGCGCTGAACCGGACACTTCATTTTCATTATAATTAAGTGATATGACGACATCCTACGAAGCGGATGGTCCCGGGTTCGATTCCCGGCGCAGGCTTTCGTTTATTCGTTAGCCTGGGGTACTGGCGT
>JAUJYS010005983.1:0-10594 GCA_033995665.1 Melogona broelemanni | reverse complement strand
AACTATGATTCTGTTGTGGTGCTAAATTTTTCTTTCTAACAAAAATAGAAAGATTATTTGTATTGCTGTTTATATTAGAAAAAGTTACTGACTCAAAAAATTAGCTGGCAATTCATTAGATATTCAAGCCATTCCTCACTCTCATATCTGAGTTTTCCTCTTGGGCTACCAGGGATGATGGCCAGCTGAGAATATGGCTAAATCTCGCTTTCATAATTATTTCAACGTAGACAAATGTTTGTCATTGATAAAAAAAATTATCTTGAAATTTTTTCAGTCTTTAATAAAAAGAAAATTCATTTGGCGGTCAAATTCGTTTTTGCTTCACTTTTTGTCTGCATTCTTGATCAAATTAGGGTTATTTTTGAACTAGTGGTGTCTGCGTTTTGGTTAACCAATGACAGATTTGATCAAAGTTACATTGAAGGTGTGTGCAGTGTAATTGATTGTATCTTATAAACTGCTTATCCACTATGCAGAGTCATCGCAAGACTTCGCTTCATCCTGCACGGATGATGAGTCTGCAAAGCTGAAGAAAACCATCCAAGCCGTCGTGCAATCAAAGTCGCTGATGAATACGCAAGAAGAGCGAATCGATAAATTGACAGGAGAGAGTAACGAGCCGTCTACTAGCGGTAAGTACTTTGGAAATGAAATTACCAGCAAGTAGTGAATAATTTTTTTTTTTAATAATTGTTTTTAACCGATTTTTGAAGGATTCTAAATTTATAGTAGGATTGTAAATTTATAGTAGCATCTAATTATTTTGCGACAACCCGACAGGTTCGTTTTTCTTCAAAATAAAGAGTGATAAAATTGAGCGAAACATTTTAGTTCGTGCTTGACGTCAGTTGGCCATACACGGCTTCTTTCGAAATACATTGTCGCGTAAATTCTTAAATCTGTTAACTGAGGCTAGGATTTTTCATATTTTATTTTAGCGTTGACCACATCAATCGGTTGAGAATCGGTTAATAATTAAATTTAACTTAATTTGCGAATTATTTTGAGTTGTTTTCTCCTTGTTCGTTGATTGTTACTGAAATTATTTTGACTTGTTTATCGCTCAGGTTCATCTGCAAAGATCGAAACCGTCGGTAAAGGGAAGGGCAAGGGCACAGCGCGTAAAACCATGCCAAAAAGCTCGCTCAAAACCAAACTCGACGCGTCCTTGTCTCCACCATCTCCCAAGAGCAAGACTCACCTTCCATCATCACCCAAGGGCAAGGTGCCCCTGCCTCCATCACCGTCCAAGAACCTAGCGCCTCTCTTCCCGCCACTGGCGCTGAACGTCAACCTACTGCAGTCGCCCCGGACTTATAGTCGTCCGGGCCACGTTAAGGTTTCCACCCTGGACAGCCAGAGCGAATCGGGCAGTCAGAACTCGTCGTCGTCGCCGCCGCCCCCGCGCTCGCTTCGCAAGCGCAAGGTGACGCCCATGAGACGTCAGTCCCTCCCCGACAAATCTGTCAGCCCCGGTCCCGCGACGGCAGGTCGATCCAGTCGGCGTGACGTGTCCCCAGCCACCGCACCCGTCCCCCTGGACAAGAAGAACTCTAGAAGCAACATCGCTACCAGGTTCGAGGAACCCGATGACTGTACTCCAGCGAGATCGGCCAGACTCAGTCGCAGGGATCAAGACGCCGCAGCGAAGGAGCAAACTCCTGCTGTGAAACCCAAGCCAGTGACTGACAGCTCTACTGCCACCAGGAGCGCGAAAGCCACAAAAGTATCGACCAGGAAAGAGGCGGCGGATGGTGATCGACTGGAAGCTCCCCCTACCAAGGTGGAACGAGTTAGTCGGCTCTCCACCAGGAGGAACAATTCTCAGGATCCGACGCCGGTCGATGAACCAAGCGGACAAACTGCTCAGAAGATAGCAGCTATGAACTCAGCGTCTGATGGTGGGGATGTGGTGCCTCCACCCAAGGTGAACCGTGGCAGACCGCGGAAGAATGACTCTCAGGATCCGAGACCTGTTGATGAACCGAGTGTCCAAACCGATAATCATCCGGTTGCTCAGAACACAACTGCGAATTCAGCATCTGATGGTGGCGAGGTGGTGCCTCCACCTAAGGTGAAGCGTGGCAGACTGGTTTCAACGCGGAGGAACAACTCTCAGGACCCGACACTCGTTGATGAATTAGCCGACCAAACTGTTAATCAACGGGCCACTCAGAACACAACAGCTACGAATTCATCGTCTGATAGCGGCAAAGTGGTGCCTCCACCGAAGGCGAGCCGCGGCAGACCGTCTTCAATACGGAGGATCAACTCTCAGGATCTAACCCCGGTTGGCGAATCGAGCGCCCAAACTGACAATCATCCAGTTACTAAGACCACTGCAGCTGCGAATTCGGTGTCCGATAGCGGCGATGTCATGCCTCCACCTAAGGCGAGCCGTGGCAGACCGCCATCAGCGCACAGGAAGAGCTCTCAGGATCCAGTGCCCGTGAAAGAACCGAAAGGTGAAGTGAATGGCCCCACTGTTACTCGGAGCAGAATCGGAGCGATCTCTGGTCCTGATGCGGCTTCTAATACCAAAGGTGTTGGCGTGAACAGACTTTCCACCAGGAAAAACAACCCAAAACCTGTCGAGGAGTCCGTAGAAGCACCAAACCATCAGATTGCAACTGACAACACAAAAGCCTCAAAGTCTTCTGCTGGTGACGAGGTAGCACCTCGAACGAGACTACCTTCAACTCGCCGGAATAATTCTCAGGATTTGATGCCCGTGGAGGAACCAAATGAAAGCACAAATGATACTATGAGCAAAAAATCCATTAATTTGGTGTCCGATGGTTCCAAAGTGGCATCTCCAATCACAGGGAACCGAGCGAGCCGTCTTTCCACCAGGCAGAGCAATTCACAGGATCTGGTGCAGGATGATGAACCGATGGTCGAATCAAGCAGCCACGCAAATTCGAAAAAGGCTAAATTGGTGAATTCTCCAACCAAAGGACCGAGCCGAATTTTCACCAGGAACAACAACTTGCAGGATCTGCCATTCATGGATGAGCAGAAAGAGGAAACGAATAATCGGGCTGGCACCAAGAACAAGAAAGCTGCCAATTCAGCATCTATTGATGAGAAGGTGGCGCCACCTACTAAAGGACCGGGACGACCTACGAAACGGAGGAACAATTTGCCGGATTCCACTGCTGTTGCCGAAGTGAAAAGTGCAGCTGCAGCAACCAAAGTTGATGATTCAGCAGCAGTTGTGCTGCCCGCTACTCGGGTGAGCCGATCCAGTCGTCAAGAACTGACGGCTCCAGTGGTGGCTCCACGCAAAATGAGGGCAGAAGCAGCACTTGAGTCACCTTTGCCGACCAAACCTACGATGCGGTTGGCTGTGCAGCGAATGGCCGAGTTGGAGGATGCAGAGTCTGGTGGCAGCAATCTGAGTAGCCAAACACCACCCATTCTGAAACGGGTCGGTCTGGCAAAAGCCAAGAAAGGTGGTGCGACGACCACCGCGAAGGGCGACCCATCTGTCGACCCAGTCATCGCTAGAACGAGCGCCCGCGGTAGAACCAGATCGACCAATGGCGGCGGTGACTCCCAGCCATCGACAGATAACGATATTGGTGAGGCCGGCATGAGCGTCACCGCAAATGCTGACCCGCTGCCAGTGAGCCCGCGACGTAATGTTGGTCGATCCAGCGCTGAGGCCGGACGGAAGAAGGTGGCTGAGTGGACGTCGCAGGGCCGACGCAAAACTGCCGTTGGGGAGTCGCAGGATTCCGACCGTACCGCTAATATTGGTGAGCCGTCAAGCCAGTCCACCAACTGTTCCAACGATGACGGCAGTACGACTTCCCTGTCCCCTGCCAAGCGAAGGAAGCTGAGCAATCCACCGGTGGCGGAGACTGTCCAACCGGTTCAGGCAATTGATAAACTGTCCGGAACAAGGGCGGCGACTCTAACGGCAGCGAAGGTGGTCACAAAAAAGGGCCGCAAGGCGAGTAACAATGTGGTTCCGGTTAGTCTGGCGCAGCCCTCCACACCAAAAATGACGCCAAAAGTTCGTCGAACCATCATTACCGATGAGACCGACGACAGCGACGACGGCACCGATTTTATCGATAATTGGAGGCATCCTGGCAAGCGGGGTGTCGACCAAACGCCGAAGAGCGTGGGCAACCGGACCCCGTTGAAGAAGCGGGGTTGCTTGTCGCCAGCTGGGGCTTCTACGACCGTGACGCCGAAGGAGAGCCCTGCGGTGACTCCTAAGCGGAAACGAGACGCCTCTGCCAGTACGCCAGTTACTCCGGTGAGTGTACTGTTAAGTGTTGGTGCCAGGTTATTCAATTACTGAACTGTGAATGTTTGATAATTGGCCGAGTCTTGTAATAATAAATGTCTTTACCATTTCGTCTTCAGGCATCCAAAAAATCTCTCCCAACGACAGTTTCGTTGCCAAAACCAAAAGTCTTGTTCACTGGGTTAAGCGAAACGAAGAGTTTCGAAACGGTATGTGTTTTTCCCATCTGTACGATTGTGCATTTTAGGTTGTCATTTTTCAGAGTTTTTTTTTTTTTTTTTTTTTTTTTTTTTTTTTTTTTGGTTTATTATCAAGTTGCAAAACAAAAAGAGTACAACGCTTTTTTTTGGCGTTTTTAATATACATTTGCCCTCTTCTCTGCAGATAATTAGATCACTTGGCGGTCAGGTGACGGATTCAGTCAACGATTGTACCCACCTTATAACTGACAAGGTATTGTCATGTTGACTAGACGACTAAAGAAACTGGAATTGATTCTGTGAGCAGTTTCGTTAATTTCGTTTTTAATTTGCTGTCAAGGTTCGTCGAACGTGCAAACTCTTGTGTTGCGTTTCTAAAGGTATTCCAATTATCGTTCCGGAATGGATCAAAGAATGTCGAAAAGCCAAATCCTTTATTGGTTAGTATGTTCTTCTATTACTTTATTCGGGTTTTTTTCACGCCGTCATATCATATACCGATGTTTGGGAATTTTATTATCGTCTTAAATGTATTTATTGTCATGAGCAATTTATTTTGTCCACACGATGTAATTAGTCTTCCCGTATTTTATTTTTATTTTTCAGATCCTCAGGCATTTCTAGTAAACGACGAAGAAATGGAATTGCAACACAATTTTCGTTTAACGGCCTCTCTGAGGAGCGCTCTCAAACGACCTTTTCTGGAAGGTTTTGAAGTCCATGTTACGCCGAAAGTGGTTCCGGAGCCTGACCAGATGCAGCGTAAGTGGCAAGAGTCTCTACCCGTGACATAGTTTATGACTTTTGCACAAACACCAAATAAATTTCAATTTGCTTGCGACAGTTTTGACTAATTGAGGGAATTTGTTTTAAATTTTCTAGCAATCATAGAAAGCGCTGGAGGAAAGGTAAATATGTTAATTCAATTTAATACATACTGATCCGCTAAAATAAAGCATGAAATCGAGCTATATTTATTGACACTCTAACGCCTTTGTTTAATTTGTAGTGTCTATTATGTTTGTTATGCGTATTGAAAAAAATTGTAATATCGTTTATTCAGAACGTAATATGTATTTTTTTAATCGACGTAGTTCTTACCACGGTTTCCGGTCAAACCACGATCCGGCGTCAACATTGTCATTGTGTCTTGTCCGGCAGACAAGAAATCCTGGAGCGCCGCCAGCAAATGCGCTATCCCTGTAGTTGGCGCCGAGTTTATACTCAAGGGAGCGTTGCAACAAAAAGCGGACCTCGAACAATATCCTTTTCCATTTTAATATTCCTTGCTTATATATTATTTATTTGTTTCATCTGATGTCCAAATGTGCTCCTTAACTTCTGTCTCACGTTTCGCCTGGATTCGGCCGACGCCACTGACAATGATTTGGGCAGCCCAGCTGCGAAGCGCTCGAAAGTAGACACACCAAAGCGAGCCAGTCGTGGTCGCCCGAAAAAAAAGTAACTTGATTCCGATTCCTTGGGACGTCGCCTGAACCACTATCTGGAAGACGTGTTTGGTGAAATTAAAAATTTTGAGCCAGTATATCTATTTTTTATGTTTCGCTGCTGGCTCATAGTTTCATTTGTACATATAAAAGTAAGTGATGGATGAATACCATTTTTTTAATTAACGCTTTTATCTGATGTCAACGAGGCTAAGTAACTTAAAAAGTAAAACAAAAAATAAAATGGGTGATGTTCTGAAAATTAAAATATGTTCGGTTATGTCTTGAGTGACTATGTGTCATTGCAAATGGATCGAACTGGTTGGGTTGTTATAGTTGGCAAACTTGTCTTGTCGTTGGCCGCATGTACTATCTCATATATTTTTATATTTTGTTAGCTAAAGGAATGAGAAATGATTTTCATAGCAAATCAACTATTAATTTATTTAAATGTCCGATAGTGAGGTAATTCAACTGTCGCTCTAAAATTGTCATAAAACTGACGAATTAAACTTTACTACCTGCCTTCCTATCGGTCACTTAAAAAATGAAAGTTTATTTGTTGTTAATTGAACATTTGATTTTGGTGTACTCTTGCACTTTTTTTAAAATAAATAATCCAGTTTAACGTGTCACGTCTAGTCTTTTTTCGAGTTGTAATTATCGTATTTTAGATCTATTTTCATAATTTTCTCTTAATTCCAACGAAACACGCACGCATGTTTAATTAAAATGCGGCAAACTAGTGAATGCAAAAAATGTAGCTTCTTGATATGTATGAAGTTCTATTTTTAGATAACGCTGTAAATTTATCATTTTAGGAAAAATGGCCGTCTGTATTTTGTGAACAGATTGAAAAATTAATTACCAACCAAACATTTTAGACATTTGAATAATAATTTTGTATTGAGAAATGCAATAAAATTGCAGCCCCCAATGCTTTTCTGCATAGCACTTCAGCAGCAGCTTAGAAAGTGCTGCCATCTTCTGAACAAACGGAGAAGTTGATATAGTTTTGCATTACGTCATTTTAACAAAAGAGGATATCCGTTTATTCCTTCCTAGCTTGGTCAGAGCAACGTGTTTGTTCCCATCCATGTCATGCCAGTTACTTCTGCACATTTGAAGTAAGTTGTTGTGCATTTTTTGCTTTGTCAAAGTATTTTGAGAGTCATCTTGGTCACACATGGACTGGATGGATTGACAGGTTAGTATACTATGAAACAAAGAAGTTATGGAAGTGCTCGTTGGTTCACATGCTAATCAAACAATATTAACGCGTTTCTTCAACCTTTGTAATAATGCCACGATGTCATAAGTGTTGTACGTACTCAGTGGGTATGGCAACATCCTACTAAGCCAACGGTCCCGGGTTCTATTCCCGGCCCAGGCTTTCGTTTATTCGTTAGCCTGGTGTAACCTTCGTCACCCCTGAGCTTCCATTAGGGAGTTCTGAGCTTAGGGGTGGATCCTGCAGCCTTGCTATTCCAGCTGCCATTCCCCTTCCCTTCCCTACCCCTCACATATCTCAATAGAGATCTGAGGGTGCCGTAATCCTGTAGTGCACTAGGCACTACGGTGATTTAAAAAATAAAAAATTGGGCGTGCCAATTATCGGGTCATTACATGGTCAATTACTGGTGACTGCGTTTAAGTCTTACCTTACCAAAAGTATACCCACTGTATTTGTGACTTGCTCATAAGTTGTGCATTGATAGCAAAGTAAAACAAATGGGGATTATGTTCCAGAACAGTGCGATTCGATTAAAATCAATTACGTCCTATAAGTCGTATACTATTGTGTAATAATAGGTAGGTGAGCCTGCGAAGTCTGAAACAATAAAATAGTTGAAGCAACATTAGGTTTTTTATTTCAGTTATTTATTTCATCGTAGTCTGGTATACAACACGGGCAAAATACATAGCCTTCATAAACATGTACTTGTTGCAGGACTTAGGTTCGAATCTTGATCCCCATTTTAATCTTGGGTACCTGGTGTTCGTTTTTAGGACTCAAGTCATGTCGTTCTAGCAAACGGGACATACTGGTATAAAAACACGCGCTGCGTTGCAAGCTATTTGAGATATAATGCTGCTGATAGTATAAATTAAAATAATAAAACGAAATAGATATTTACCGGTAGGTAATTTAATTGTTAATTTTAACATGTTTCCACGACCATGTATCTAGTTTCCGCTTTGCTACCGTACATGAACGTTCACCACGAACGAAAATTCCACCCGGTATCTGTATTTGGTGTGGGTCGCTCACACCGTAAAAAAATATGTTCTGGTGGGTTGCCTCGTTTTTTCGAAACGGATTTGTCAGGTTTGTTTTTCCCCCCGTTCGTTATCCTCCGTGTTGCCGAGATGACAAGTCTAGTGTCACGGGGTTAAAATGTGGGCTTATTAATCAAGTTCGCGAGCTGCCTGTGGGCCGACGCTCTCTGGATCCCACCGCTAACGAGTGACGAGCGACGGCAGCTCGATAGAGGGCGTTGTCGGCCTGTGACTTGACGGTTGTGGGATCTTAGCAGGGTTTTGTTTAGATAGATGAGCCCTGGGCAAAAAATTAATTTTTATCCCACCCACTACCTCCTGTTATATTTATTAATTTTATCTCGCCTCAGGTTTCAAAATAATTAAGCAGTAAGGAATGTTATCAATTTTAAAATACAAATAAGTATTTTCCTTCTTCAGTTAGAGATTGCGCAGTTATAGTTGATCAAATAAAAAAGGAAAATGTACACATGCAAATTTTTTGATTATTAAAATGCTTTTCAATTGGAATTTCTGTTTAGCAAAGCATTTCGATTATTTATATACATGTAATTCATAAATGAAAAGTGCAACGTATTTTCAAGTCACGTTGTCAACCCTGCCAGATAGGTAATACGCGAACTGGGGAGCCATCCCGGCAGCATCCCTTGAAGATGACGCCGGATCGACGGTTCTGACGGATGATCCTTCTTTGCTCTCGTGAAACAAAACGCACGCGCGGGCGGGCGGGGGATGAAAAATGATGCGTGGAAAGGGCAAACTCTGTGCGAGAAATGCACCAAGTTCCGCGATCGCGCGAGAAAGAGAGGGCATCTTGTTGCTCTGCTCGACGTCGTCCATCACCAGTCCTTTCCCAAGCCACCCTCTTTTAGATCTCCCTTTTTCTGGGCATCTCTCTTTAAAAAAAAAATATTAGCAGGTGCTTGTATCCAACAGTGTTGGACACAGATGGTGGTGGGGTGCAAACAACAACAAAAAATTCACCAGTGCGTATCACTTTTTGTAATAAACGTTTCCGAAGAAACTTTACGAAATTCATTAACATTTAGGTGATGTAATAAGCCAAACATTATTTTTTTTCCTATTTTGTTTTTAATCTTTTTAAAAATATAAATTCTACAAAATTTTAATTTGATGAATTCATTTTCTGAAACGAATTTTATTGAACGACGACATTCTTCTAGGTGAAAATTAAATAAATTTGAAGAAGTTGCGTATGAAATTGTTTGTCTAGTGACCATACGTCGGGTAGTCTTTTAATCCAGCGTGACCCTGAATCCAGCCGGCAATTGTAAGCTTGATTTGTAGACTAGAGGTGAGACAAATTTCTCGGCGAGTCAAGCTCATTCCGTGAGCAAACTCTCAGTCGGTTTCCAGAGAGTCTCGCTGTAGAACGCGATGTGGCAACGTGACTTATGATCGGTTGAACCCCACCATCAATCAGGCATCGGTTTGTCACTTTCGCGGATGATTATTTTTTTTTGCGACGCCGGAGGCGTTTCTTTCTGTCGTGAAACCATCTATCCTTAACCGTGCGCCTGAGGGGCTTAGGCAGGTCCGGAAATATTTTCGTTTTTAAAAGACATTTTTAAAAAACGCAAACAAAAAATATGAAGCGCTCACATTTGTTGCTCTGTATTGAATAACACAACAATCGGGTTGAATTTGTATTTAAATGTCAAAGCGAATGGTCTAAATCACATTTGCATTTTAATTTTTGATCCCTACTTCACTTGTATCCTTGTTGGTAATGGTTGTTAATCGAAGGAACTCTCTGTAATTTTCCATCGTTAAGGATCTGCCAGCTGGTGAATTAACGCAGTTGCAACCTGAATGCGATTTATTATATAGCGAAAGATTGATGCTAATTCTTGTTGGTTTCATTTTTTTTATTAGTCAGTATAGGGGTGGGAATGCTACAAGGAGATGTCACCTGTATCCAATGTTTTTTAAGGGTGATGGTGACGTGATGGTTGAGGACAGGTGTACACTAGTACGACTTGTTTGAAAGTAAATATCTCAGTCTGGGAATGTAAAATGCACGAAGGAGTAAAAGGGTTGAGATGATCGTTAATTTACGTTAGTCAGGGCGTAGCTCACATAATTTTACCAGATTTCACCTGTATTTGGTAAAAATTTATAAAATTATAAAAAACTATAGTTTTGGGAGTATTCTGTTTTTCTTTGCGATTTACGTGTAAAAATATAATTTTTATTGAATTATGTTTTTTTTTTTCAATTTTTTTTTTCTTGATTTAGAAGGCTTGTAATCGTTCGTGGCAGATTTTGTACAACTTTCGAATTCATTTCAACTCAAAACTAATATAATGTGTGAAGGTTGAAGAGGAAAATCGCTCTTCGGTGACGTTTAACCAACGCCCCTTTCCACAAGTTGTTCATCT
>JAUJYS010005982.1:0-10641 GCA_033995665.1 Melogona broelemanni | reverse complement strand
GATGAGTTGGGACCGGATTTTAGTATTTCGCTACGAGTAATTCGAATTTTATTAGTTATCGAAGTGCAGAATTTCCAGTTGTGATTTTCCATTCGTATATTTTCAAATGGTAAATTTTTATCTTCAGCATAATTTTTTATAAACCTTCAGTATACCTTTTATCCCAATTTTACGTGATTTTCAATTTGATTTTCTGACAAATTTGCAGAAGGTCACCAAGGTGTGATCCTTTGGAACATTTTCTCAATTGGAAATGGTTAGTTCAAATTATTTAAAACCTATTAATGCTTTAGTGTTGATTGTTCAGGTAGAGCTGAATTATTTGTTGGACGTTTTAAATTAAACATAGACGTCGTAATACCTGTATTAGTGTCGGGACTTGGATTATGTTCCCTTATTTATTAGTCGTTGTAATGTTTTCGTGACAGCACCTTATGAAAAACGGAAATAATGGCGTGTTCTTTTCCACAAGAAAGAATAAATACCTGGTATAACATAGATTTATTCTTTCTCTCTGTGCTGTCCCGGACATAGGCAATCTGATGTTGGTTCTATTCTTTTGATAACTGATCATTTTGGAACTATTGAAATTCAAAATTAAATTTAAGCAGCCTTGATAATTTAATTGACGCGCTGCAAACTTATCAATCCGGTCCCTTAGTGAAGTTGTGAGATTGGCGCTTTCAGTGAGTGAAAGATGCGATTGTCTTGCGTCTGTCGCGCCCCCTATATCTTTTTTTGTGAGTGTGTTTTTAAACGGTTCGTGGGAAAGTCAGAGTCGCTGCATACTATTGCCCTTACACCTACATGTACTTGCGTGTATGCGCGAAGAAGGTGAGAGCTACATACACGGCATTCGTGTGGTCGACTTTTTTTCCTGCTTTCGTCACTCGAAACGTGAACACCATTTTTTGTCGTATTTTTTTTAATAGATTTTTTGTTTCACTTTTTTTTTTACATCGTGTTCCTCAAATACCATAAGCCGAAGATGCGTCTGCCGGTTCACATGCGTCTATGGTCGTGGCTAATCTATTTTTTAAAGTTCGAATCTTCTGCGGTTTATCATTCTGTCTTTAAATTCTGTCATTTCCTTGGAATGATAAAAACTTAATCAATCTCTTTCTACAACAGTTTTGTTTGTTAAAGGGTCTCGGTTGAGTCTTTCATTGATGATTTGTTTTTTGTAGAACAGAAAATAGATACTCAGTAAAAGTGAACGAACAGGAGAAAAAAAGTTTATTTCAATTTTTATTTAAAGTAGATAATTTTCGAAAAATAAAATGTCGATTGAAGAATTTAATCAGTTATTTTAGGCATTTATGTTATTGACAATATTGTGCCAAGGAAAAAATGAAATCTGTCTTGAGCCTGACGGTGCTGCTGAAAAGTTGGACGCACCCCCTTTCACTAGCTTCTAAGAGCGTTGGGAATTCAGAACCGATTGCACGTGCCGTTATGCGACGGCTCAACTCTCTAATCTCCAGCGGTTAAAAGTCACTGGGGTATTTTGTGTGGTGGGCAGTCTTGGTCACGTTCGTTTGATGGCCGCACCGCTGACCACTGTTTCGAGTTTTGTGTAGTAGACAGGTTGCGAAGACACCGGTAGTCCACGTCTATTCTTTCATAGTACACGACGTCGAGATACGTGTAGCTCACCTGCGATATAGAAAAAGATAATAATGTCAATTTAATTTTTTTACGAGAGTTCTCCAGACTCTGTTCGTCTTTCTTTTCGACGCTGTACCGGAACGTGTTCCCATTCGTCTATTATTCTGTCCATGAGCGAAAAATAAGTCTAGCTCGTCCATGGATTGCATGATACGTGAATAGTATTTTTTATTATTTTGATTTATTGTTGGTTATCCAAGAGGTTTTGCTGAACAAGTAGAATTCACTTTGAGATTGTCTGGCAACTGACGACATTCTATTTGTGCAGTACAATTTCCAAGTCGTGCAAAATAAGGATAGCGATACCCGTATTGTTTTACGAGTGACATGGATCGAAATCATCGTAAGCAATTACGAACGATACGGATTTCTGGTGATATGATTCGAAAAGCATCTTGAACAATTAAGATGCAGATTGCAGATTACGGTAGACACGATTCAAAAGCATCTTAAAAGATACGCTGTTCCTATTAGCATAAATGTCCGTGGTTCATAAATTCTTTCTTTAACGTAAGCTTCAACAATTTGAACTCGCCCAAAATTGTGTTTTGGCGAGAATTTTTACAAGAAACTGGTTTGTTTAGAAAGACTATTTTACGGTTTTTGACGTGGTTCATTTTTTTTCTGACAGGGCCTAAAAGAGCTCTTGTTAATTTGCATGTTTTTTTTTTTTAGTTTTTTCAGACCAAAAAAAACAAACAGTAAAGTTTTAAAGGAATTTTCGCTCACGTTCACATTTTCTTTACGACAACCTATCGGACTACTCGTGAACCTCTCAAGTGGACCACTGAAGAGCGGATTGCGCTCACGCGCCCACTCGTATGATGAGTGGTGGTCGGTTGAGGCTGTCTCCGATCACGCAGTTCAACCCCCAACGCACAATTATTTCGGTCGCGTAAACGTTAAAATGCGAGGAGACCGGCTAAAAAGAAACATATTTCGCGGGTTATTGATCTACGGCGAATATTTTTTTTTTTCTGTACCGATTCCTTTCGGCGCCCAATCGTTCTTCGCGTGGTCGGCTCTCCAGCCTCCTCTTCCAGTGAGATATATGGCAATTAGCCGATAATAATCCGCATGAGAACGATACGTACACTGGAAATACTGTACGTGCCCGTTTGAACAATGAGCAAAACGTACACCGAGAAATTGAGTTTACGCAGTTCAAGCATTTTCTACGCTTCCACCGCTTGACGGCGCTGTTAAAATGCGGGAGAATTTTTATTTGTTAGCTTTATTTTTTATATCCAATGACTGAGGTGAATATCGCTACTATATATTACGTGACCCTGGTGTTGTTATGTCAACCGTTTACCATGGCAACCGGAGGCAAGAAAAAGCAATGTTATGTGCTAATTGTCGTAGGTTTCAATTTTAATTCGATATGATTCCATTTTTAATTCAATGCAGTTATGGTTCAAGTTATATGTAGATATATTGTTCTGATTTCACCATTCCACAGGGGGAGAATATAAATTTTAAAAACTGTTAACTTTAAACCTTGATAAGGATTATCGTATAGGATAGGATCCCACAATTTCAGTTCAATTTTAAAGAAACGTTTGAGTATAAATTTCTTACCTGAAAAATTCCGGAGGTGGGGTCGGAAATTGAACCCGCGACCACGGGTGTGTTTTGTCTTGTCCAACGCGGTAACCACTTCCTTTTTTTTTTTAAACAACTGTTCCTCCGAAACAATTATTTTCTTTTGGGTAAGAATTGTGATCCCACGTTCATACCATACGGTACATCTTGGGACTTTTTTTTCTTCTTCTTAAGTTAACAGTTAACACGCATCATCTTTTTTCGTCTGTGTCCCGTCTCGTGTGATCACGATTTCATAATCACGGGAAGTGAAGCGAAAAACGAAATTGCGGTTTCGTTTCGTAAGAAGGTGCCAACTGTAATTTCGTCGCTGCATATTGCACCTGTAATCATTGCCGAAAATGCAATGTTCTTAGCCTACGAAATTTATAAGTTAAAAAGTAAAGATTGAGCTTAATTTTGTAGTATATTTGTTATCGATTTAATTTTTATATTGTACAAAATAACTGGTGCAAATATACAAAATTCTTAGCCCCGACCTCAATAGTTTTACTTTAATTTTAGGCTAGCGCTGCTCAATGACATCAGATTTGTCAAGTCGTCAGACTTGCCTTCCTGAAGAACAATTGTTTCCGGCACGGTCAAAGATTCTCCATCTTGTATTTGCTAAATTATTTTAGGTCGTGCTTTTTGGCTTGAATTCTGCTTGCAAAATGGCGCCTTATTTGCTAAACATTCTGTCGCCAATCATCGTCAGTGATCATCATCTCATCGCAGTGGCGTTTAAACAAGTTATTTAGTGCATGCACGTGAACCATATTCAATATTCACGAAATCAATCAAGCGAACGGTAGCATGGTCTCTTATTGAGTAGCGGCGTCTGAATCTATTGATGATATATGCCGACACTGCATGGTATGATGATTAAACGGAGATGGGGCTCGGTAAGGTTGGTGGAGCGAAAATTTCCATGTGACGTTGGGCCATCTTTGTAGCTATTTTGCATAGCTACACGGTCAGTCTTCATTGTCGTGGAAAAGTTGCGTACCGTATCCTTAATTATTCGTAAAATTGGATAGCATACTAATGACGCTACAGAGATAGGGCGGACATAAAAAATAAACGCTTTTGACGGTATCAAGTAGCTATAGAGTGTATCTATATGAGTTATTATATTTGGAACATTGACCGAACTGGCTTTGTTTTTTCAATCTGCTAGTGAAGTGAATTTTAATTCAGTATATTGCGGGTCATCATCACATAGCAATTATTTGTTAATTGCAAACGTAATTAAACAATTCATGAGCAGAAGTTAATGACATTTTATTTTTAGCGGCAGCGATAACCCATTGAGCTCTGCTCAGATTAATTATTTAAATTTTTTAATACATCAGGTTGAAATGTTGCCAACTTAGTTAAGAAGCGAGCAAGTCGATCTAAATTTAATTATTTTGTTGGGGGAAAGTTAGCTGATGTATCTTCCCTGTATTTTGAATTTAAATAAAAATTAACTTTTAAAATTTATTTTTAATAACCAATTTAAATAAATATTATGTTTTTTATGAATGATTCTGGTCTTTACTGAATGGCCCACATTTTTAATATTCATTCATGGAATTTGATAATTTCGTTTTTAAATCACCTTTTCAATTTTTAACGTTTGGTCTATTCAAACACAATCGGTGACAACAAATTTATGCATTTTCTCGTTAGAAAAAGATCATGTCAGAATCAGGAAGTTTGATTATGTCATTGACAATCAATTAAAAAATTCGAAAAAATGCACCGTATACCAAGATGTAGCGCTAGCATTTGTTCCTCGAGCAAACTCGGAAGTCGGAACTACTGAGTTGTAAACGTCAAAGCGGGCATCGATAGAACCGTGGGTTAAACAAACATGCTACGCGTGGCGCCCCCTATAATTAACGCAAATCATCGCCCCGTTCAGAAATAAGTGTGTTACCAGTCTCCCTTCTATTCGGTCGTCACGGTTAAACAACAGTGTCGCCTTAAGATGCATGTGGGTGCTCGGTCCATTGGCAACGTCAATCAGTTGGCATTTACTCGGTTACACTAGACCCCCGTATACTTGAACATGAAACTGCGTAAGTTCTCCCCCCACACACAGATATATACACTATGGATACGTGAGCAGCTGCAAAGGAATTTAAAAAAAAATTGGAATCTCCAAACACAAAAAATTGTTCTCCACATATACACGGTTACTATTGACATACATTTTATTTGTGGAGTGGATATACAAAGCGTGGCTATGCCATTGTATGAAGCCAATAATACTTCGTCCCCGCCTTTTCTTCATTGGCCAGGAGAGTTTACAAAGTCACATAGTCAACACGAATACGTCTTGTGTCTTACCTTTGTTATTAATTTTATTTTTTATTAATTATTATTTTAGATAAGAGAGTTTGACAGACTCTTTTAGTCTTTTCTTTTCCGGCGCTGTATCGGATCAGCTATAAAGAAAAATCGGGCGTAAACGAAACCCTCGAATAAATGAAATGGATGGTACAGCTGAAATTATGTTTCATGTTTTAATGGTGTTTATGCTTTAAAGACCACTGAGTGGCGCAAAATTCATTATTTGATTGGCGACTGACAGCGCACAATTGTCGCCTCTCATTCTGTAGAATCCCAATTTACTATTTCGTAGACGTTGTGTTACGTGTTTTCGCATGCTATCTACGTGGATGCCTTCGTTGTTTTTTGAAAGCCTGCGCGTGGATAAGTTTTCTCTTAAAACGCTTGGTCATGTGCCGGCTCCCTGAAACAATGGTGAACCTTAATTCGTTTTATTTTTAAATTATCTGGTAGAGGATGCGAATGCCGCGCCTCCTCAGGCTGTGCCACTACCGTGAGCGCGCGTTTGGCTTCCATCTAACGCCTCCGAAAATCGCGGGAAGTAAGGAGGGGGAGGGTCATTCGATTGATTAGAATTGTTCTCTCCGTTGTTGTTCGAATCTGGTTTTGTTGTTTGAAATTTGAATTTTTTTATAATTATTATGAAATACTGGTTTCGATTTAGGGCATTCTTGTTTGTGATTAGGTTTGTTTGCTTATCATATTACAATCTTCCGGCATTTGCCTAGCGCATGTGAATATCTTTATATTTTACATTCATCATACAACTTGTATACCGGGTCATCGTGTGTATATATTTTTTATAAAATTCATGTCTACGGAAGAGTCTACATGGGCAAGTGGTGTTAACGGCTGCTAGTAATAGGCAAGCCGTGATGTGTGGTCGTGACGAAACAGGAATTTGCATATGCTGTCGAATACGGTTTGACACGGTGCACACTTGACACATGCCAACCGGGGGATGTTCCTTATTCAACCGTCTCCTGACATCGTTGGCCTAACAAAAAAACAAACAAATTTCGTTGTCTCGGCGGACATTCTACGTTATCAATTATGCAGTCACGTTTTTGGCGTTGTCGCTCCTACATCAAGTTAGATGTGCGAATAAAAATGCTAAGAAATTGCTGGGCGCCTCTCGAGAGCGTGCGTTGCGATATTTGTCAAGTCCTCGTATGTGAATAGGATGCGTGGCCTCCGACATTTGCCATGTTTTCGTGACAGTAATGACTTGCGGTTTGTCGTAAACCACTGTCTTCGCTTCCGAAAAAGCTGTCTTTGCGCTGCCGCTATACTTTCTTGTTTGGTACATGTGAACTCTCTGTTTCCCTTACAATCCATTTAGCGAAATAGCAACAACAATTTCAGATTTTATTCCTCTGGGTAATCAAAGAAATTGGAAGTTACGGTGGTGTAGTGGTGGACGTTCTCGCCTACTCTGCACGTGGATCGCGTTTCGGATCCCGGCCGATAACTCCCCAATTTTTCGAGCGAGAAAAATCCTTATTTTCCTTCGGAATGGAAGTAAAACCGTTAGACCCGTGCCTGTACATTTTCAGGTACACGTTAAAGATCCCTACCTAGGTCAGAAGCATAGACTAGGCCAAAATATAAATTACCAGGTCGCGTGCGATCTATCCCTCTGGCGGCAGCAATTTTTAATTGTCGTCGTTTGGAAACAGACCAGATACGGGAAAGCTCTTTCTCACAAGGATGCCAAACTCATTTGAGATTGGTGTCAATTACGGTAGAAAGTTAAAAACAAACGAATGAACACGCTTGTACGATTGAGCAAAAAATAAATACTTGCAACGTGGGGTCGCTTTGCTACCAAGGAAAAAAAAAATGGTTGTCGGAAGTGGCTTGGAAGATGAGCCGCAATTTTCTCCCTCGCGAAAATTGCCATCGCTATTAGCAAGAAAATAATCCCTCGCGAAGAAGAAAAGAAAGCATGCGTACGAAACATAAACACTATGGATAATTTAGGGTATGCTGGTAGCATTGAAAGTTTATCTCGCTGAGTGGCCATACGAATTCCATATAATTATTATACCGGTTTTATTTTTAAAATGTATGATTTTATCTACCGGTTAATATTTTGTCGTATTTGTAAGATTGAAAGTATTTCCTCTTATCTTTTTTCTTCGTGTATCCTAATTCCTATAATCAAAGCGGTTAAGTTGAAATAGTTAGGTTGTTATTGACTATGTATCGCTGGAATTTTTGTATTTTATTAGAAAATAATGCTGGATTAAAAATTATAATTGTCAATAACTCTTTTTGTTTTCTTATGCTTTACAGACTCGCTTCCTGGGTCGCCTGTCGCCAAACAGCTCTGCGCACTCATTCGAAGCAAGTGCACCACGGAAGAAGTTCTGACGGCCATCAAGGATTTGCCCAATCCTCTGCAAGAAGAAGATAGTGAGTTCTCTATTTGACAAATGAATGAAGGCTATTGCATATTTAAGTTTTATATTCTTTGTCAATGACGGAATTTGCTTACGAAATATTTTTGTTTCGTTGTGATTTCAGTGGAGCCCACTCACAACCCTCTGAAGATCGAGGTCTTCACCCAGACGCTGTTGTACCTGGCCAGCAAGTCGTTTTCCCACGCCTTCGCCGCCATAGCAAAGTAAGCATTTCTTATTGATCGTTTTGCCAATGCAGTTGCTCTTATTTATGAAGCTGCTACGGAAGCAATATAGCACATAAAATGTGTTGAATCTAAAAACAAGAACAGTTAACTTTTATCTCCTATTAAGTGTAATTTCAATTCACTAGTTTTTTTCGTGTGATCTAAAATGGTTGTTTACGACATTGGACAGTTATTGTGACACATCTTTGACATTATTGTTCATTGGCAATAAATGTGAATTGGACGTTTTTTCGTATGCCAATCCAACAAATCCAAGGGGAGAATATCGGATTAATGTTAAATGTTCCATCGTGTTCAACCCCACCTAACTCTTGTTCATTTGGCAGATTCCACCAAGTTTTCAAGACGCTGGCGGAGACGGAGGAGGCTCAAATGTGCATCTTAAGAAATGTCTATCAAGTGTGGAGTTCCCATCAGCAGGTAAGAGCACAAACATGCATTTTTTTAATACACGATGCTGCAATCGGCGCATATTGATTTTAAAATAGTTTATTGATAAATGTATACCATAATTCGCTTAAAAAACTCCCTAATGTTTGTTTTAGTTACGTTAACAACTATTAATTTTATTCCGATTGGCAAATTAATTTTTTTTTTAACCACTTGTATAACTTATAAAACAGAAATTTAATAAATAATAACAGATGCAATAAGAAATAAATAATTAATAAATTAGAAACAAATGAGAAATAAATATGAAATAAAGAATAAAAAAATATATATATAAAGTGAGCTGAAAATTTCCGGAAATCCATCAGACCGTTTCAGTTAACCTGTTGAGCTTACTGGAATAATTCAATCAGTCTTTTGCTCAGTCATCCAATGGCGGCCTGTCGAATAACTCGATTTTTTATCTTCCCACGTGTTGTTTGGACGAAAAGCTTGTCTCGTCCGTTTTGTTGTGCACCGAAGGGCGACCAATTCCTTTTCTTCCAAGTTTCCAATTGTTCAAACAGTTTGCGCCTTTATTTCAAAAAAAGTGTTACATATTTCTGACTTTTCCGGGTGAAGGAGTGGCCTGCCGATTCATTGTGGGTTTTCATACTTCTCTATACCGGTTGCCTGTATTTGTCTATCATCTTAATCGATGTTGGCAGCTTACGGATATATTTAGGCACGCTTTGCTTGTCCATGCCACTATTCGTAGCCAACGGAATTTCTGCGTAATTTTCCATTACACTAATTATAATTTTTTATTGATACAAAACAATTTTCCATACTATGGGAATTTAGGTCAGTTTCAACGACTTGCCATTAAAATGTCATATCCCACCAATACCTTCAATTAACATAATTTATTTAAATAATAGGTAACCGCTGAATGGACTTGTCAATTTTGGGATGTCTCGCTTGTCGACATCGAAATTACTGTTTTCGATAACAATATTACTTTTTGCCGTCGAAAGTAATTTTTTTTTCTCTTCTGTTCTTCAATTCTCTTCTGTTGTTGAATTCCACCACGGTCTTGCGGTGGCACGACTTTCTTCGGGTTCCGGCATCTTCGTGTCCTTATTCTTTCGTTTAGTTTTCTTTGGCTTAAAATTTCACGCATTTTGTGATCGATCGAATAAAATTTCTCTCTCGGGTGTCTATTGTGGACACTTGGTTTCAATTGAGTTAAATCGCTGAGCTGTGTACGAAACTTTCTGAAGCTTGAATGTTTCGATTCATAGTCTTATTTCGGCGTTACGAAAAATTCGTATTATTTATTTAATTTAATTCGGGTATGCAATTTCAAATATTACATACACGGGGGTATACCGTTGATCTAGGCACGTACAGAGGGGAACGCATCTTGCACGACAATTGGCACCCCATTCTGATGCTCCGATGATGCCTTATTCGTTGATTTGACCCAAATTGTAGTTGATTTTTAGCTGCGTTTTCGATAGCAAAGCCACGCTCACATACGGTACAAAGTATCTATTGGGTCGGCTTTAGGCATGTCCTGTTTCGGGTTTTTTGTTCATCTGCGGAAGAAAAAAAAAGCCTTGCAGCACGCGCCTTCTCTATCTATTCCTTTTCTTACGAGCATCTCGTGTATACGTTTGGAAAGCCTGCTCGGAGTTTATGCGTCTTAATTGTTGCTGAATCACTGTTCGATGAGCTTGTTATTTTTTGCCCTGCGAATCTTTATACAGTGTGGTCCATAAAAATCCGTACCTAAATATATTTAGTCATATTTCCTTTAATAATCATCAATCAATCATCATTATCAATTCATTTGAATTTTTTTTCCAAATAGGCTAATAATAACCAAGAATTTTGCCTATTTCATTTTATGCTCGAAAAGGTCTCCTTCGGCTTTCACACAGGCTCGAAGTCGAGCGCGCCATTTGGCGACTGAACAATTACGCGCTTATCAAGTTCATTCCACGCCATTATGATTCGGTGAC
>JAUJYS010005981.1:0-10642 GCA_033995665.1 Melogona broelemanni | reverse complement strand
TATGCCTACATCTCTTTATTGCACTGCACGTGTTTTGTATAAATTCAGTTTAGGTCACGTGCTGGCTTCACACAGAGTTAGGACAGACAGAAGGACACATTTTCGGTCTTATAGTATAGATTTGTATCTGGTGCATGCGCTTCAAATAGCTTGCACATCGTAGGTCCAATTCTGCCACCTGTAAATTAAGTAGAATGATTTTAGCGAAATGACAGATGAACAATTAAATTAAAATTAACATTAGCATTAATTAATTATCAATTAAAGATAATATTTACCGAAACTGTTATAAACGAAGTTTATTTGAAGTTGTGCAAAATACAAAAAACATCTGAACTGGACAGTTGCCAAGATCAATTTTTAAAATATTCGGCACGTGACCGAAAACGAATTTACATGCAATTACAAGCAATGCATTAATAGATATGAAAGCATAGAAATTAGACTCTAATGAATACTAAAGAAATTAGTTGTCGTGTAGTTGGCACTACAATTCCAATAGTAAAACATTTTTAATCCTCCAGTTACAGTTTTCAACCATTCACAATGTCAATTCAACCATGCACTATGTCTATTATCGAGCTTCATTCGCTTAATTATTTAATATTTAATTTTGGAATAATTTAAATGGCAGTTTCGCTGTTGGTTCAATTCCCTGCACCAGCTCTTGCTTATCAGATACCGGGTCACCAATTAGTGCTGCTAGAGCTCTTATTAAAGAAACATAATCTGATGTAAATTATTATTCGCTTCAGTCGATAGAAATCATTTAAAACGTGAAGAATGAATTTTTTATTATTACAAAATCATGTATCACAACAATCGAGCTACCAGTCTTTTGTCATGCACGATCGTGCTCAACTCTTTCTCCCCTTCCTCTCACCTTGCTAGTCTTTTTAATTAATTACAAAGCTGTACAACCCTTAACTGAAAAACACTAAAGAAAACTGACACCAGGCGGCGTTACTTGGAATTTTGATTCCAATTGAAAAAAACAACAACCTGGCAACAGTTCTTTTTTTTACCGGCCGGAAATTTTCTTTTAAATTCCAGCTATCATTAATTATCCAGACGGAAAAAGTGAGAGGTTCTATGTGGTTGTGTTGTGTTTGGTGCAATGGGGCTAAACCGCCCGGCCGAGACCTCTGGATTTTTTTCGGGCGAGCGGAATTTATACGCCCGTCTTACTTGGAAGTAAAGTCATGGGACCCGACCTGTGCCTGTTCAATATGACTGGTGCGCAGTAACGATCCCTTCCTTTGCTAGGCAAAATTATCAGGTCGCCTTCTCAGAGGCTTTGAGGTTGTAACGAAGACGTTTTTCGTTTTTTTTATTAGCCATTATATTATTTATTGTCTATTGGTCAAAAAAGCGTAAATCTTAAAAAAAAAATTTTTCAATTCTTCATAGTTTTACTAAAGCTTTGTCAGAAGAGATGTAAAAAGATGTATAACAGATGAGATATGAAATACATGTTTAAAATAAAAGTGGAAACTTGCATCATAACGTTATTATGTAATCATCAATACCATCAATACGGCGACTAGCCATCACTATAATGTATCGTTTCTTGACCGCGAATCGTTGCTATCTACGGTATAGCAGCCTCGCCTTTGCCATGGCGTTAAGAATTTGCATAGGAGGCGTCAAAAATGCAGCTGTTCATAAGGGCTGACCACAAATCCGCTCAGGCCTACAATTAAATTGCTGGTTTTGTTCCTTTTGGTTGGGTTCGCTGAAGATGTATGGCATTGCGTAAAAAAAAACCTCGCATTAATTACATTGTTTCTACAAACTTTCGTCCGCTGAACCGCCCCCCACATATTTGAGGGTTCATCCAGCCTAGCACAGGCCATTGGTCATCAAATCAAAATTGGCATTAAAAAAATCTAAATTTCAGATCAGTTTTTTCTAGATTCACTATAACAAATAGCACCGGATGAAATTATTTACACTCTTTCACCAGTACCCAGAGATCGAATCGCCCGCTCCGGGAATCGAACCCGGGACTACGGCGCGTCTGCGTACAATACATACATTACATACATACAATACATATATTGCTTTGAAAGTCAGTTTTGGTTGAAACGTTGAAAGGAAAAAACTTAGGTAATTGCAGGAAGAAAGAAAATATTTGCCTTTCAAAAATTACTTTCGTCATTATATTTTTTTGGTAGGAAAATGAGGGAGGGGACTGGCTACAGAAATTGGAGGTGGAGAAGGTGCGTCTGATGGAGGGGGTGGGGTGAGGAGGCCGCCACAATGGCATGTATACGTTTTCCGAAGAGAATGGCCGAGTGCCGCGAACACACTTTTCGTCTCTTCCCCGCGTTGAACACGACAAACGCTGGTTATTTTTAAACGGTTGACTTGTCCGCTGATAAGATAGGGGTCGCGAGAGGCGGGCACCGGGAGAGCCAGCGAGAGCGAGAGAGCCCTCCTCTGTGGCCAGCGCGCGCCAGCGAGGACTCGCCGTCGCCCTCGCTCTCACGGGGGCGTCACCAAAGTACTGGGATTGCCGCAACGTCTAATTCTGGCGCACGCGAGTTATTCGATTTCTTCAGGACTAAAAACTCTTAATTAGAGGAATCGTGTGGCTTGGTTGGTGGTTACTGTGCTCGTTATCACGGGTTCAATTCCCGACCGAGACCTGCTGAATTTTTCGAGCACGAGCTTCAAAATGTAAGCAAAGGCCGTGTGACTCGTGTCTGTAGGTTGGGAGGTATACGTTAAAGAACCCCACCTAGGCCGAACATAATTACGAGGTCGCCCTCTCCTGAGGGTTCTCAATATAACATTGATGGCTTAGTAAAAGTACCGAAAGTAATTATTGTAAAAATGGGCAAGCCATTTGAACCAAATTGTGCACATTATAATTGTAAAATGATGCACAATGTCCAAAAAATAAAATCTGACCCAATACGTGAATTCGGATAGTTTCGTTTTTGTGGGAATCTTGGGAAAGCCTTTGACATTGCATCTTGGCATTATTTCTCGCGAAAATCAACACTTTGCGGCGTGATTTATTTTTTGCAAGCACGTGTTTACGAAAGAAGATTGTCAAAATACGTTACAATGTCATTTCCCACGACCGGTTTCTTTTGTCCTATTTTGCATTCATACCGATACGCGAGACTGGCTTAGATCAGCACGAGATATGTGGTGAGCTCGTATCCTTTTTTTGAATCGACTTCTCCAGTCAATTTTCAATTCTCTGTCAGATAGATCTTCAGATCGGTCATCGTGACATTATACCGAGCACCTGCGTGCTTCGAAATACTTTGTTACACGATCGTTCGTGGTTTATAGCTTTCGCCTGGTTATATATGCGTGTCGGTGGTTTAATCCGACGAACTTTATAGTCCGCTCATATAGTTTACGTTTGGAGTTTACCTGTATTACTCGTTATGTTAATTCCTGCCGGGCAAGTTTGTTGCCATACTCGGTAATACCGCGTGACGCTTCGTGAATTAGTATTCGCTAAGCCCTAGCTTTCGCTTTGGCAAATTAGCAGCAAACTTTTAACAAGAAGCGGTTTTATGAGTGTGTATTCGAAGAACGTTTTGCCCTCATCCCGAGTCTCGATGCTCCCCTTCAGACATTTGTTATTTTTCGGTGCGTGCATGTATCCTTGAAGTATCTTCTTACCTGTCCAATTACTTAGCTCAACTTGAGCTTTTCCGAGAAACGAGTTTACGAGAGCACATTTGATGAAGTGTCTCAACCTTCAGAATTTGAATTCTTTTTAAATGTCAGTCCTTCCGAGACGATCTCGACGTTATAGTTATATGATTACAAAATTTGTATTACTTTTTTCTCTAAGATTCCAAATACCATAAGAACTCTCGCAAGCAGCCAAGCATACGGCGGGGGTCAAATGACCAGTTAGGACGAGAATGTCCTATTCTAACAGATTTTAGTATTTGAGACTCTGTAAGACTCTGTAAGAACGACTATTGGCTCAGGACCTGGCGAAAGAGGAATCGAAGTTGCAATGTAATACTTAAAAATGAATTGACCTGTCCATCTTATAAAAGAATCAAAGTTAATATTGGCAGTACTTTTCAGTTTGCCCTCGTCCCGTCTACATAGAATCGACGCGCCGCAGTCGCCATTGGTTGTCGTGTTTTCTCGCCGTCCTCACTGCGTCAGAACCACATCAGCCGCCCACCTGCATTTGCCACCATCCCCTTCCCGCCAGTATGCATCCTATACCTGTACAGAGAATCGCGCGTCCACCACTCCCAACCACCCCCAACCTTCCCTCTCTGCCCATCTTTTCGCTTTGCCAATTGGCCAGCCTTTCAAATGAGTATTTTCTCTGGGTTGGAGTTTTGTGTGTACGCCTGCTGAGAGACGAAGTACGATGGCTGAGTACGAGTCGTGTCCGCGGGCCAAAATGTTCTCGGAAGAGATGGCAGCGATGTCGAAGAGAGGCGCGCACCGGTATCCATGGCAGGGATGCCAGTTGTCAGGGAATTATCCAGTCTGCTCCTTTTCCTCATCGTTTGATTATATTTTGTAAAAATATTGCCAATGTGCATACAAAATTATTAAATGATGTATTTTTGATTGATCAATTTGAGTTCCTTGTAATTGACGCTTCAACGTGGCTCGTGACGAAATAAGGAATTCGCTTAGTCACTGTAGAAGTATCAGATATTTCGAAATTGCCGATAGGTATCTTGGGGACTGAATTTCTCA
Organism: Melogona broelemanni; assembly: GCA_033995665.1. Lineage (NCBI taxonomy): Eukaryota > Metazoa > Arthropoda > Diplopoda > Chordeumatida > Chordeumatidae > Melogona > Melogona broelemanni. The sequence goes on along the minus strand of JAUJYS010005981.1, from coordinate 5,938 downwards.
AGATGCTTATACCTCTGTAGTTACAAGTACAGTGTACATAACCCAATTCTGTGATTCGTTTTGACTACATCAGAAAACAAAACGCGATCCACATTTCACGATAAAACCATTTCAATCGCGTTCGAAATATTTTGCCCCAACGTTTAGAATGTTTTGAAAGCGTTTGAACGAGGTGGAAAACGTGTAGAATATTTTAAAGCGTTTGAACGAAGTGTGTAACGTTTTGAACATTTTGAAAACCTTTGAACGAAGCGGGATACATGAAGAACATTTTGAAAGCCTTAGAGCGAAGTGGGAAATGTGTAGAATATTTCGAAATGTGCAATATCAAAAGTCTTGGTGATTTCATCGTTTCATTGCGATGATCCTGATTAATCTCAATTTATGAATCATTCACTTTTTCTATAAATTAAAAATTTAAGCAAGAGACTTAAAGGATTAAATTTTTTGAATTTCTTTCCCTTACCGCTTTTATCAGTTGATTGTTGACCTGATGTAACAGTAGTTCTACGACCCACATGAAAATTGTGTTCATTTCATCGTCATTGCAGTACGAAAGATATAATGGTTTTGATTGGGGGAACTTGTGGATATCTAGTCTGGCAACTATGGTACTCAGCAGGATGGCCGCTCGGCATTCCCGAAGCACACACATACGCAGCACGCATTTTGATACCTTCCCCCTCCCTCCTCTCGCGCATCAGGCTGTACATCACTTGACTTACCTGTTGCGCCATCAGCAGCGCCTTCAAGAGCAATCGGACTCCTCTCGTACCATGGCCAGGCCATATGTACAGAACATATTGGTGTATGCTGGTTGGTGCGTGTGCGCTCTTCTATCTTTCTCTGGGGTGGAGTGGCCGCTGGGAGGTGGTGGTGGGGGGTGGGGTGGACTCGGTGCCGAGAGCGACGCGAGGACGTAAGAGAGAGAGAGCGAGCGACGTGTGTTGAGTTCTCTGTTGAGCGAGTACCTAGGCCAGGATCAGATTCCGATGGACGAAAAAAGAAAACATTCTGGGACGAGACATCATTCAGCTACACGGTTGCTCCTCCGTTCGCTGTTGGGAAACGAAATCGCCATTCCGGGTGGGTTCTCTGCGCGGGGATGTAGCTCCGTTCGTTCATTCATTCAGTCGCTATTTTATTTGTCGTGTCTGGAAATCTTCATAGGCTTAAATGGAGAAGACCTGCACGAGTCCAAGTCCTTCCAAACATTTATTGATGGTTTTCAAACATTGGTAAATCGATCGTAAAATTTTGTCATGTTGATCGTGTTGATTTAAGTCAACACCATAAACTGATCAATAAGTGATATAATTTACCAAGTCAATATTGTTAGGGATACACTGAAAGGAATTCTGGATTAATCGAAGATCATTGAAAATGCCCCACCCAATATTTCTTTCCAAAAGACATCCACTACAAATTTTAGCTATGAACAATTCCAAGAAATAGCCACTTGTTGTTTTTATTAAACTTTATCGGCAAATACGTTCGAAGAGTGTTTCTATCAAATTATATCAGTGACAATTCTGCTCTCGGCGGTCACGGGTTTGATTCCCGATGCAGGCTCTCGTTCATTCGATTCTGGGGTACTGGTGAAATAAATAAAATATAAAACGATAATATCAATCGCTTATAGAACAACCGTCCGTCCACTGTGGCCGAGAGGTAGCGTGCTCGCTCAACGACCAGCGGATCTGGGTTCGATTCCCAGAGCAGCCGATCGTTTGATTGGCTTGTGGTACTGCGCGGAGGAAGGCAATGGCAAACCACCTCTGTATTCTGCCAAGAAAACTCAGGGGGTTTCTGCTCCCTGAAGTCACCAGGTGTCGGTCGGGGTCCGGAGACGACACGAAAGACCTAACAACAACAACAAAATCCGAATATTGTTGGTATCATGACATATCACAACGTGGCCTTTGCGTCTCAGAGGCGTTGCTAATGCGCATTCAGAATTTTGTGCACACAATTTTTTTTAGTGGATAATTTCCCCTAACTGTAGTGAATTTGGATGCAGGAGATTATGTACCCTTCGTATTGCTTAATCTCAATATATGAAGGGCACATTTAGTCACCAGTACTACCTCAGGATAAGATAAGGTAATGAACGAGAGCGGGTGCTAGGGGAATCGAACCCGGCACCACCCGCTCTGCATTCTCTTGCCATATCCACTGAGCTACATGGATCGTACATTTACTGATTATCATGACGTCACAGCGTGGCTATTGCGTTACATAGGCGTTTCAGTTGCGCTTTCAGCATTTTGTGCGAACAAAGACTTTCGTACTCCAGACTGGCCACCCTCTTTGGTCCATTTTTGCAGATGGAATTCTGTCATTTCGATATCGCTGGTCTAAGAAAAGTAGCCGTCTTATCCCTAAAAAGCTTTACTTTCTTATGGTATTATTGGTCGTTTTTCCATTTAGCGGAACGTATTATGCGCTTACATTTTTTTTGTCACTGCATCCGGGTAACCCAAACTAAAGGATGTACAACAACAAGCATATAATACCTGATTACTCTTTTCGTGAATATCGACCCGCCATGCCCAACAATAGGGTGTTGGTTTGTGCACGACCTGCGATGAAATATTCGCTGCTGTCCGATGTTCTCCCGCGCGGTCTCTCGCCACCCCATTTCACCCCCATTCACCCGCGACAAATTTCCACATTTATATTCCATGTTGTATGTATACCCGGCTCAACCAGTTTGTATACCCGGGTGAAATCTCGTACTGTGAGCCGCAAATTAGTTTTTGGGACCAAACTATCGCTAGAAGTTTGTCGTTATTGTAACTTTTTCTGAACAGAAGTACGGTATTAGTTAAATAACTAGAGTTGCGGTGTAATGTGTTCATTGACATATCTGCTAGGATTCACAGGTTGTTGTAAAACAAAATCTGGTTGTAAGTGTAGTTCACATATTTCTATTTGGCTTTGCGATTCGTTTTCAATTTGTATTACGAATCTCATCGCCACTGTCACTGTGAAGAGTATGTGAACTACATTTACTACCGGATTTTGTCTTACAAAAACCTGTAAATCCTAGAAAAGGTGTATTATTTTTGTTAGCGGGTTAATGGTTATCCCGGGTTTGATTCCCGGCTTGGGCTTTCGTTCTTCAATTCCGAAGTATGCTGTTGAAAATGTACCACTCGAAAATGTATGCCCTGGTCTCCCAAACTGTGCTCCGCGGACACAATAATAATATATTTAACATATACAAAATAAAATAAATATATTTTTTATTTTTTTTTAAATCACCGTAGCGCCTAGTGCACTACAGGATTACTGCACCCTCATGTCTCTATGGAGATATGCGAGGGGCAGGGAAGGGAACGGAAGAGGGATGCAGCTGGAATAGCCAGACTGCAGGATCCACCCCGGAGCTCTGGACTCCCTAATGAAAGCTCAGGGGTGACGCCAGTACCCCAGGCTAACGAATAAACGAAAGCCTGAGCCGGGAATCGAACCCGGGACCGTAGGCTCACTGAGCCATCGGTTCGTGAGTCTCAGTTCAGCGATTGTTCTTTTTTGTGCGTCTTGTGTCACCTATATTTCTACGCATACGTAAGTTTGGATTTTTTCTCTAATGGAAGCTCAGGGGTGACGCCAGTACCCCAGGCTAACGAATAAACGAAAGCCTGCTAGGGGAATCGAACAGGGACCGTCAAACGTTTCAAATGGAAGTAATGCAGAGGGACACGTACACCGTGTATGTACCATGTCAGATACCTGTGCGCATCTGGCGCATGTGACAATAAAATTGCATCACCCTGTAGGTAATGCGCCCACTTGGTATTCAAAGCGATTACATCGTGCCTAAACGATACATGGCGCAATGCAAAGTCTCTTTCACGGGTGAAGTCTCTTTTTCGTCAGAAGCGATAAAGCTAATTAAATGATTAGGTAAATAAAAGTAGCGGCAACGAAAAAAAAATAGAATAAAATAGAAAGAAAAAACACTGAGCTTGCTGCGCTTGTTGTTTTTATTTAGATCAATATTGGCGAGAGAGCGAGGGGCGATCGCTAACTAATGTCACTTCCCACATAAAGCCTTTCCATATATGACTGTGATACTTCGGTCTCAATTTTTTTTTAAATGTTCACCGTTTATCTGTAGATACAGATAAACGGTATTTTTATATGTGGCGATTTTAACTGTTGTTAAAGGCGAGCTAAAATATTATTTCAAATTATATAAAAGCTGAAAATCTTTTAATTTGTTTTTAATTTTTTAATTTTTATAATGATTATTTTTAATGTATTAATTGTATTAATGTATTAATTGTATTAATGTATTAATTGTTTAAATGTATATTTTATAATGATTATTACTTATTAAACCCGCGACGCAAAAATGCTCTTTGTACCTTATACGGTTGCTCAGTGATAGAGCATCCGCCATGCGTGCGGCGATACTGGGTTCGTTTCCCGACTCGGGCTTTCGTTATTCGATCCCGAGCTATTTCAGTTTTCGGCGATAACTCCTCTTAAAAGGAAAAAAAAAAATAACAGTAGCATTTATCTCCCATGTTGTGTTATTTAGCGGATGCGCCTCGTGTTTACTTACCTGGTTAGTGTCCGTGCCTGCACGAGGGAGGCGACGATGAGGAGGACGTACGTCAGACAAACGATCGATCGGACAATCTGTCGCATTTTCGATACAAGTACAATGGCTCCCTTTTCTTTTTCACACGACTAGCTCCTGTGGATAGGTGAAGTGGATCTGCGCGGTAAATCAGATGCGTCGGCCGGTAGAGATCTGTAGACCTGAGGAAAAAGATGGAAAAAATAAAAAATAAATACTACAAATGAAAGCAATGAAACGGTTAATAAAATCTCATATGGAATTAACCAGCAGTCTAATAAATTTCGGGCTCAATCGTCAACGAACCCAAGTATCCACGAGGAAAGATTAAAAGAATAGAGAAAATAAAAATACGACAAGTAGATGCAATGAAGCGGTTAATAAAATCTCATATGCAATTTACCTGCAATCTAATAAATTTCGGATTCGTTTCTAGAACTAGTTCCTTGTTTGAGTAACTTAGGCAGGCCTACCTTCCTTTTAATTTTTGAGGAACTGAAACGGGAACTGGTTTCTTTTTTCATCGTAGGAACGAGGAATGGAACTAGTTCCTTTTTTTAGGAACCAGAGCGACACGAGGGGTAGTAATCCTGTAGTGATTAGCACTACGTTGATGAAAAATAATACTAATTACGTCTTACTCGTGCCAAAGAAAATCGTCCTCGAAAAGCAAGTAAAAGTTCCACCAGAAAAAAAAATGCAATCCAATAAATGAATTGTGCGACGCACGTGCCAAGAGCTCTTTAAGATTATTAGCGAAGGCATCTTATTAATAAGCGAACGAAAAAGAAATATTGATTGCCCTGCTTGAATACTACAATGTGTGTTTCTTGCAATTGCAATCTTGATTGCCGTACATGTTTTTTAGCTTTCGCTTATGAACAATCCAGTAATGTTTGACATGACGCTATTACGCAAGTGATCTTCTAAATGCCAACGACCTTTTGGTTCTACTCTTTAGTTGGAATCATTTGAACGTAGTTTATTAATTTAATTTATGGCCGAGCCTATTTCTGTCTAGAAGATTGACATTAATTGTGCCCTTTTCTATGCACATGCGATTGAAATCGTGATATAGAAATAATTACAAGCATCGCCTTAAAATAATTTGTCAAAAAGAAAAAGTACGATAAACGAATGTCGTCTGTAATGATAAATCACGAACATAGACGATATTCCTGATTATCACTTTTGATAATGTTTAAAACAATCTAGAATTTCAAACCTAACGAATTGGCAAATCTTATTTTTTAAGAAAGCGATTTAAAGGTGTACGTTCAATAATTTTAATATTGTATTTTTTTTAATTCACCGTAGCGCCTAGTGCACTACAGGAATACTGCA
>JAUJYS010005980.1:0-10642 GCA_033995665.1 Melogona broelemanni | reverse complement strand
AAAGCCTGCGCCGGGAATCGAACCCGGGACCATCCGCTTTGTAGTCGATGACCATAGCCACTGAACCACGGAGGCCGAATTCTCAGTTGAACAGAAATTTTGCTCAGTTGGTCATGAACTTGTTTCCGAACGATTGTTTCAAATGCATAAACGTTATTAAAATGCAATCAATTGTGCAGTTATTTTCCCGTTCTTTTGGCAAAAGAATGAACAAGCGAATTAATATTACATTAAATATAACAGTACTAATTCGACCGATCCGATCAGTAGACTAAAAAATTACCAACAAATAACACTACCATGTGATGGAAATAAATATGATTGCACTCGGTGCACATACACATGTCTTTGTAATAATTAAAAATAGATCTTACTTGGCACGGGCGGCACGTAACGGTACGCTTGCCTTGTCCGCCCGGACGAAGACAGGGGAGACAGATGGAATGTCCGCACGAGAGGATCATGGGAGTCCGAGAGAACTTGGCGAACAGATTAGACGGATCTGAAATTGAGTGGACGACAAAAACACAGCGCAAAATTGGTAAAACATAGTTTGGCAATCACGTTCATTGCGTTGCGCACACTTTTCGATGCCCTGAATTGAACAATGAAATGAAGAGCTACTGTGTCGATCGTTATATTAGAATTACAAATAGTTGACGATGCAATCTGGGACAGAAATTTTTTTAACACATTTAAATGAACTGAAAAATGTTAGGACGTCTCATGTACAAAACGAAAAGGAAATAAGTTCCTGTACAGTTCTGGTGTCGTCTCATTCAAAAATAACAGCAATGTTATTTTACAAAGACAGTTCGCCAGACTCTGTTTGTCCTCCCCTTCGGGACAGCACTGTAACTTTTTTCGTTATCTTAAGAGATTATTTTAATTAGGCAATCCGCAAGTTATCCCTTGCCCAACACTTCTTTGATTTCCAAATGAGTTTAAGTTTATTTTTATTTCAATGACGTGCCGTGTGGCTTGGTGGTTAGCATGTTCTAGGTAACGTTCTGGTACACAGGAGTCTTGTAGGTCGTAACTACTAGGTCTTAACCTACAAACCTCCTGTGTACCAGAACGTTCCATTTATTGGGTATAATATGACATTTGTGGCTTGGTGAAAATATTTGCAAATTAAATTAGCCGACCAGGATCAGCTGAGGAGCTTTGCATAGCTTTTCCTGGTTTTGACTAACAAGTCAATACCTGAAAACTGAAAAAGATCAATTATGTCATTGATAAGTTCATTGACAACAACAACTGGGCGTGGACATTTCACCTTTGACATGAAAGTAACCACCGCAGGCACAACAAAGCGGATGATCCTCGTCGGGTCGAGGAATCGACCCCACATTCTGTGACTGGTCAGACTCCGTGTATCCGTATCCCCTCGGCTTCACGTATTTCTGCTTCCCAGAACGCAAATGATTGGACCTACTCATTTCAGTGCCTTTTGTTTAATACTGACGAATAAATTGTTAAACAAAAAAAACTTCAGTTTTTCAAGCACGCGTCGCCACGGGAAAGGCCATTTTATCGGAAACGGAAATTCTAAAAATCCCCACCCTGTGGTGGAGTATGCCAACTCCAAAAAGATATTTGAAAGTCATTCGAGATTGGCCGCGTTTTTACAAGCACCCGAGATAGAAAGACGGCGATCGGATGGTGTTGTCTCATAAAAAAGAATTCGTGTAGCCTCTAGTGGTCAACTTTATTGTTTTAACGCACCCCAAGTCGAAGTACTTCTAAACGATAGTCAACATAGTATCGATACCTTTTAGTTTAGTATCGCGCGTCCATTCAAGATTGCTCTTCTTTCCGGTGTAAGTTTATGTACGCGTCTTGTCCGTGATTTCTGTGAGTATTTAATCTATTTTGCCTAATTATTTCAAATAATCGATCCAAATTGAACCGTTATTTCGTTCCGGTGACTCCCGGCGAGAAGTGGAAAAGTTCTTCTAAAAATGTTTGTAATAATTTCGAATCACGATACGGTTTAATATCTAGGCCTAACGACAACGTGTACAAGGCAAGTGTGCTCTCGGCTGGCTGTAGGCCTAACAATTAGGCCTAGTTTCGTAGCATGAAGTCGTTCAAAATGTGCGTTTTTTTGGCCTGTAAGCGCAAAAATCTGCGATTTTATTTGATTTTGATCTGAAATTCGACGTGAATCGAACAAAGAATGCGCCTGTGTTCTTGAGTTGATCACGTCGCTGTAAAACTAAGGTAGGCTAGGCGCGGCCACATTTCATGAGCCTATCCGATTGTTCGCGCTAGGTTATATTTCTATCTATATTTTTATGTCTTTCTTGTTTCTCAAATAGGACTACTAGAGTAGTATTTCTGTGTCCTTCTCGGCTTACCGTAGGCCATTTGAAGCCAGCGGGCTTACAGATTGGTCTGCACAAAAACGGAAGGGAAAGCATATTTTCGCTGTACCACTGAATGACCAAAGCCATTTTTCCTATTTTTGGTCGTCAGTGATAGCGTACATTTTACAAATATAAAAAAAATTATCCGATCCAGATTGCCCTGATAATGTATCGGGAAAGCTTCCCCCCAAAACTTCGTGCGGTTGATATTTGTCCTATAGCTTTCGGTTACTGATTATTCCTGAGCTTCAGTTATTGATTACTTGCACATGGTGGTGCAACAGAAGAAGGTTATTTGGTCTTGTGGTGCAATTACAGAATCCTGGGAAATTTGATTTGTAGTCGTACGATTTGTGGCTCTTAACGTCAAAGACCTTCTTGATCATTTGAGACCGATTGAAGTCTTGGGTTGATTGAAGCCGAAACTTGCGTCGTCGACTTGATTACGTGTCCAGCTCAGTGAGCACCTCATTTTCGTTACGAGAAGTTCGACTAATGAAAGGAAGCGTTTATTTCATATTTAGCAGATTCACCATGCAGTTGACGGTCCGAGCTTTGGAGAATCATGTGTACGAATTCTCTGGCAATGAGACAGTCGCCGATATCAAGGTAAAGAAAATCTGTTTTAAAATCCTCGTTCGGTTTCTGATGATGGTGGCTTTATCATTTTTTCTTTCTATAATAATAAAGTAAATACATTCACTAAATTTGCTTAGTCTATCGCCAAACGAATGCAAATTTCATTGTTTTATGCTCAAAAATAATTGATAGTGGTATGTTGAAGCCAATCAATGTAAACAGGTTATTTGTACACACACCTACCACGAATGACCACAAGCAGGCCTCTTCCGTGAAATAGGTCTATATGAAGCAAATAAGTAATGTAATTTAAGTAATTCGTGTTTCAGCTAGCCAATAAGTATTGCGACTAGTTTCGGGTTCGATTCCCGTCGTGGGATCTCGTTTATTAAAACCCCGGGGTACTGACGAAAATGTTCCACCCTCACACATTGGCTTGGCTGCACGAGTTCTCCCTCAGTGATTGGGAATTTAACAAATGAGTGAACCCCAATACAGACTGGGGGCAGAGATGATCGAATTGTCGAAATTCAAAATAAAAAGTATCTTTTCTTTCTACTTTGAGTCGGCAATTTAGTCGTCTCTTTCTTCAGTCTGTCCTGGGTTACACTTTTGCTGCTTCTTCAGTACAATATAAATTTAAATTTTCATTTGTCTATATATATCTTATGAACTATATCAACTAACTCAAACTTATCGTTTTGCTCTTTTTTTCCCAGGCGTTCGTTGCCGGCAAGGAGAATATCGATGTCAGCGAGCAGCTGCTGTACTGCGGCGGAGTGCCGCTGAGCGACGACTCGCTCTTGCTCAGCCATCTTAACTCCCTGACCTCCGTCGATGTGACGGTCGCCCTTCTGGGAGGTGGGTCTTGTTTTTGGGCTTAAAAGGCCACGCAAAATGAATTATCAGATATATACTTTTCATCCACGCGGCCGCCACTTAGGAATATTGGTCTTCCTTACATCCAATTTGGCTTTAACCATTTTTTTTTTGTTCTGTTTGGCAGGTAAGGTCCACGGATCTCTGGCCCGTGCCGGTAAAGTGAAGGGACAGACGCCCAAGGTAAGCAAATCCGTTAGATTCATTCCTGCGTATGGGGAAGATTATCCAAAAAGGAAGGAAAACTTGTAGATAATCCTGAACAATATTTAATGTTTCATCAGTTTTAATATAAACTTTAGTGTATGGATACTTTAAAAATTCGTTCTACGTCCATGTATTATTTTGATGCGATACTTAGTCTTTATGTTTAACCAATTTGTAGTTTGGCGAATGAAGCTGCGGGAAAGCCTGAGCAAATTGTTTCGTTTTGGTCATCTAAAAATGCTCGACAACACTAATTTATGCTCGGGAAAGTCAAGCAATAATATGGTTTTGTTCAGGGAACCTGATTTTCAGTATGAACCCTTTTGTAAGTCGCGTCGTAGCTCTAAAGTTAGTTGAAATTTGCGATAAACATTTCTGTCTCAAAAACCCCCATCCCCGGGGGACTACCATGTAAATTTGCCAAGCCTAGGATTCATGCCTAGATATACATGGTGGTTAAAAACAAAACAACCCCTAGAAATTTGTTAATATTTTCTTTAATATTTAATCAATTCGTTTGAATTATTTTTAAACAAATAGGACTATTAATATGCTTTTAAACAAATAGGACTATTAATATGCTTTTAAACAAATAGGACTATTAATATGCTAGCATTTTGGCTATTTAGACTTTTGGAAAAAAAAAGTCGTTTCCTTTTGCTCTCATGCACGCTAAACGTCGCGCGCGCCATTTGGCAACTTACGCACCAGTAACGTGCGTTTTTAACCACGTAATATCTTTAACGATTACCTGACACATTGTACAGGCACGAATGAAGGCGCGCGAACGAATATCTCATTAAAAGTTGTTCAAAGGTGCCTGTCTGGAATTGAATCTGCGATCGTAACGACGTGATTAAACATCACGCTAGCCACAAGGCACCTCTGGACAGACTAGTGTGGTAGAACGGTCCCGGGTTCGATTCCGGACGTGGCCACTTGTTTATTCGATACCGCGGTATACTCATGATCACGAGTTCAATATTGGTCGAGATTTTTCCAAGTTTTCGGCCGAGAGGAATACGCACGCTGGTCTAGACACCTTGGAATTAAAAGCAAAACTATTAGAACCGTGCCTGTACCATACCAGGTGCATGTCAAAAGATCATTGCTTAGGTTAGGCAACGTTACCAGCCTAAATGTTGTCTCCTAAACAGATAAGGAAACCTCGAAAAAAAATCTTTTAACTATAAAGATACTTATAACATTCATATAAAAATTCATCTAAAAAAAAAATACGATATTCATTTGTACGATCCGTCTAACTCAGTGGCTATGGCAATAGACTTGTGAGCGGGTGGTCCCGGGTTTGATTCCCGGCGCAGGCTCTCGTTTATTCGATCCTAGAATACTGGTGAAAATGTGCACTTAACACATTGCCTAAGCAACACGAAGGGTACTAAATCTCATGCCGTGATATTCACTCAGTGATAAAGAATTTCCCCACTAAAAAGGTATCATCTGAACATTTGATTCCAGTTTATTGTAGTTAATTATTTTAATTTTGTTTTGGTGTGATTATAGGTGGAGAAGCAGGAAAAGCGAAAGAAGAAGACCGGCCGAGCGAAGAGGCGTTTCCAATACAACCGTCGATTCGTCAACGTTGTTCAAGGATTCGGCAAGCGACGTGGACCCAATTCCAACACCACATAAATGTATCAAAATAATCTAAAATAAACTTCCGTTTTTTGAAAACGACATATCCATCGTATTTTTTATTTTTTATTTTTAACTGCAATCGCGATACCTGGGCATGATCTGCTTTTATGTATATTTTCTTTTCTTCAATATATTTTCTTTTTCGAATTTGCTTTACCGAGGTGATTTTGGAACAAGTAATGCCATATTTTAATTTGTTTGGCTCGGTGTATTGATCATATACGATCATATGAATTTGTTCAATGAACGTCACTGATATTTTTTAATAAAACAAGTTCATGTGGATCATTTATTCGATTTTCCAGTTACGAAATAAATTTAAAACTTTAGTTTCGATGAAAGTTTAAATGTTCAAAATTGTGATGTCGATAGGAAAAGTGCCATGAAATTAATTAAATTGTCTTTTGGAAACCTCTCATAATTTGGGGACCGTTTAGCTTTTACTTAGATTTTTAGATTTGTGCAAGGCGGAGGCTTCTAATCCTTCTGAAAAGATTGACGCCACCCAATTCAAAGTACTTCGACATTTCTTGTTTCCGCTTCGTCATTCACACATAAACTTGTTTCTGGTTGATTCGATCCGAATTTGGGTGCGTATTTCATTTATTAGAGTATTTCGTTTTTCAAAATATATTTTTGTTCCCAGTAGTTGGACGCGCCTATTGTCTATATACGTTAGCTTATCTAGTGTTGACCACATTTTAATCTGTGCTATTTTTAGACGGTTGTCCCTCGGGCATTCAACGTTCCGCGAGCTGCTTGCAGATGCCAGAGTCCGCACGAACTGAAAACAAGATGTCATTATTTTTCGGGAGTCGCGAAAGATTGTTGTATTTTCGTTCTGAGTGAAAAACCTACCTATCACGCTTTCTAAATGTTAAAATCTCGGAAAAGTTTATGCGTTGTCAAATCGAATGAGTGACTAAAGAATCCACAGCACAGCTGAGTTCTTTTCGGTGCACGCAACACTCGGAGCAGCCATAGGCTGCGACCACCCTTCGTCACTGTTTATATCGCCAGGGTCTGTAAAAGCGATCCCGGGAATTCTAAAGGGTGCAATAAACGTCGAGACTGCTACAAATCGTTTTTATGAACTCACCCAATCCAACGAACGTTAAAAATCGCATTTGAGTGCCGTTTACCCTTTTTTTTTGTATGCGAAACCTGGATGAACCCCACCGACTAGCGCGACCCAGTATGAGGTTGCAGCTGACTCAGTGTCTAGACTAACCGGCTCGTGTATTTAATCGCGCCAGCTGGTGGCGTTGCCTAGCGGGTGATTGTATACCGCCCGCAGAGTCATTATAGGCGTACTGTTACTGACATCACCCGCATAAGGGTGATCGCAGCGTGAGCCTTATTTGCCCCTTCCATCACTATTTACCCCTTGTAATTTTGATCAGCGGTTGCATCATCAGTCAATAACCCCTTCATCGAGAAGCTGACCAATCGGCTGCCAAGACCTTCGCCCGCGAGGGTTTACCAATTTAATTGGGCGAACTGGTGCTGTCAGCGCGTACACTAGAGCTGACTTACCAGGTCGGCCGGATTGACAGAGGAAACTGACGACCGGATTAGCGCGGGACGGATTAGAGGGCCGACACGCTGGGGAACGCCGGAGCCATGTCTTCCTTCATCAAGGCGCTGAGACGACCGAGCAGCGGCAACCTCAAGCACAAAAGTAAGCCCGTGTTGTCATTTAGAAACAGCAATATTTCCAACGAAGGGCGCACCACACTGACGTTTATTTCCTGGTGTGATAATCCTTGGAATCATTGATTTTCGTTTTTTTTAAATGTTTGACGCATTTTATTTTCACTTGAGACGTGCATTTGTTTCTTCCTACTGATGTGAGTCTTGTTTGCGTTTAAATGCAAAGTAAATTGACACCAGAAAAAAACAACTATGCTAACTAGTAACTACTATGCCGGTGATCGCGTGTTCAATTCCCGACCGAGACCTCCAGGCCATTGGCTGCACCCGTGTCTACCATGTCAGGCACACGTTAAAGATCCCTGCCTAGATATCAAGTCTAGCTAAATTCCAAATTACCAGGTTTTAGACTGAAAAACGTTGTAAGACCCCCCCCCCCTTAACAGTTCAAAAAATATATTATTTGCACCTTTTATCAAATCTGTGAAATATAATTGTATGGATAACTTCAAAATACAGAATGTGCAAATAAAAATAACATGCAAAATTTGTGAATCTGTCTGAATCTGTGAAATATAATTGTATGGATAACTTCAAAATACAGAATGTGCAAATAAAAATAACATGCAAAATTTATGTTATTTTCCATCCGTAATTGGATTGCACACATGAGGTGTTTTAGTTTGCATTTTTGTTGAAACGTTTCAAATGTCTAAAATGAGTACCGGTATCAATATTTGTATCACTCTTTTTTAAAAATAGCTGTCATTTTTAAAATTTTATTTTTTGGTATCCAACAACCAATGTTATAAATGACCTGGGGTAAAATACAGTACATGTTTTAATTAAAAATGAATTGCCCTATTGTTAATCTTCTGCCCAACATTGGAGCACACAGCGCGTATCTGGTTTTCGATAATAGGATTATTGCATCATCTATGGCCTGGAGCTCTGACAAGCTCGTTGGAGATTAGACGCCGCAAAAAATAAAAGGGTTGAAAATAGGGGAACACACAAGACAGGGAAGTCTGGCGACTACTCACAACCCCAAATTACATATATTTAAGTCTCGGCATGCAATACGGTTTGAGGGCAAAAATGTAAAACCCGCTGTACGTGTTCTCACATTTGAACACACAGGTGATAGTGGAACTTCCGTCCCTACAAACTGGTTCGTTTTAATTTTTGGGGAACTGGACCGAGAACTCGTTCCTTTTTTTAATTTTTATTTTTGAGGAACTGGAACGGTTTTTTTTTGCCATAACTTTTAATTTTCTAAGAGTGCCTTTTCCAAAGTGTGTAGACGAAGAACGGGAACTGGAATCGATTTATTTTCAAATGGAACAAACACAACACTGCCGGTGTAGTGTTGTGGTTATCGCTGCGAATTACTGTGCCAGTACTGGATCTACAGTATTTCGTAGGCGCGCTTTCTTTTGACAAAAAAGCCTCCGAAACAACAATTAAAAAATAATCCACTTTTGACGGGAATTCAATTGAGTTGATTAGAACGATGTCAAGACGCGTTATCTTGTTTCTAGAAATCAAGTGATGCTCAAGAATGCATTATCGGGGGGGCAATGGTTATTGAATGCTCATGTTGTTTTTAATCAAGATTTAATTAATAAATGTACCGAGATTCGAATTTTCAGTAACGAAAAATCAATTCATCAATTTCCTTTTACCTGTGAAATGTTTAGAAAGTATCGGGGCAAGAGATGCTCAAAGCAAATAATCCATTTTTGGTGAGAAACTTACGAGAATGTGTTTTTATTTACCGATGACATTAGTTTTGCATTTAGTTGCAAGCACATGTTTTACTACTAAAACATATGTGGCCAAATATGACAACGCTTTGCCAAGCGATATCATTTAGTAACTGTGAAATATTTGTTGCATTTTTTAAAAATGCGACAAAACAAGGTGGTGTCATTGTAGAAATTTTGCGATTTTACCATTCCAATTGTTTGCTTTGTGGCGTTGGTTGTTTCTCTATAGACGGGAGTACCACTTAAGAAACTCCTGTGTGTTGGTGTGCACGAAGCGAGAAAGAAAAGTCCCACACAATAAAAAAAAAACGAGTTGTGCATGCAAATGAAAAAGTGGGACAAACATCGGCCGACGACCGACCTCAAATCCACACTCTCTGCCTCTTTTTAATCGCCACTATAAAAAGCGACGTCGTAAACGACTTGTCTATTATCCCAATACCCAAAGTTGAAGTTGCCAGGTACCTCGGTTGACATCTATGGAAGGGGGTGGGGATGGTTGTAGCGAGGTTTGGCCGTTTGGTTGTCAAAATGTTCCTGACAAAATTGGATTTTTTTTAGATCATCGAGATTTTATTTTTTAACAGACAAATTGTGCATTTTAATTTGTGTGACAACGAAATTTTCAACAAATTTACCCATGCTAACCTTCTTTTTTTCTAAGTTTTCCAATTTTTTCATCTCGAAGCCTTCCCCGTAATTTTGACCTGACCTGAAAATACCTGTCAACTTTTTTTCCTAATTTGATACCTAGGTATGAACCTTTAGCGTGTACCTTACTAAGGTACAAGCACGGGTCCCACGCCTTTTTCCCCCACATTGAATGAAGGCGTGTGTACGAATTTCTCTGGTTCAAAAGGTAGTCCGGAAGTCTTGATTTGGTCGAAATTACATTTTAGTTTTACGTTTAAAGGATTCGTGTGGTGGGTATGGTATCACAAACTCTCGGTGAAAAAAAAAACGCAGGCGGTCTCGGTTTGACGAGGCTCCGGCTCCAGCGGGTGACGAGGCATCAGCTCTCGAAAACAGCTGTTGTTGGCCAACACTGTAAACACGGTGTCAACGCAATTTGCCCAGCCATGTCGAGGGCTGGGAATGTCAATTTTGTGTACACGCAGAAGTTTATCCCGGCCATTTAAATCTTTAGGTTATCTCCCTGGTTTTGTACAAAGCCACCTGGGAAGTCAGAGAGAATCGTTCTGCCGTAGGAAAGTCAGGGAAAATTCTGAATAGAATGGAATTTTTTTTTTGTTAATTACCTTATACCCTTTTAATTTATTGACATGGGCATGGGCACCTGTCATTAGCGCTAGACACTCTCCGAAAAGTTCGTTGACAAAGATGTTTGTAAAACGTTTGAATAACATTTAATATTAAAAAAAACTTCAAACGAACGTCGTCAAAGCGTGATTAATTCCGATCACAACGTCGTGCAGTCGCATTCATCATCTAATACTATAAGACTGAAAATGGTGTCTGTCTGAAGCCAGCACGTGACCTTAACTGAACATATACAAAACACGT
>JAUJYS010005979.1:0-10645 GCA_033995665.1 Melogona broelemanni | reverse complement strand
TGTGAAATAAAACACAAAATGATAAAGTCATGCTGATGTTGAAAGCATGATAATTACGTGTCTTAGGTTCTAATATTGGACCTAAAACAGCGGTTAGTTGAACCCGTGGAGAGTAGAAACTTAATTCGTAAGACTAACCGTGGCCACGCTTTAGGTCTATTTTTAGAACCTAAAAGCGCGTAATTATCATGCTTTCAACACAAGCATGACTTTATCATTTTGTGTTTTATGTCACGATCTCGTTAATCGTTAACTCGTCTCGGTTCGACGAATATTAATGTACTATATTATTTGGTATTTTTGTCTTCATACGCTTACATCATGTGGATTTTAAATGAGATGAACATTTTTCAGTGCAAAGTTCTACGTCGAATTTCTTTATTGCAATTTACTTTAAAATAAACATCGTCCACGCCTAATCCCAAGTTGGACGACAATCATCGTCGCTAGAGGCGCTGCACCAGCTTCCGTTTTCCCTCCTGCACTTTTCAACGGCCTATTGCGGTAGGCCTAGCGGCACGTGCAAAACCGCCAAACCTCAAGCCGCGGTTTGTATTCATAACGAGCCAATGACCGAACCAAAGGTGGTTGGTTGGTTGACAGCCTGTCTATATTTCACCACTAAACGGTGCGTGATCCCCACCTCCCAATCCCACTCCCTTTCCCGCAGCCGCCTGTTCCCGCGACAGTTTACCGAAACCCCCTATGATAGTCACTCACTCTGACGTAATCTTCAGTTTAATAACGCGCCCAAGCTGTCGTTGCAACTCTTTTAAGTTTGTACGCGCGCTACGTAAAAATCCATCCTACCCTTCCCCCTCGACACATTGACAATATGTCAGACGACCCCCCCCCCCCCATCACCGCCTGACGACAGCTTGGGGACTTACAAGACAAGGTGATATCTTAATTCTAAGACGTCATTTCACCCTCCCTCCCCGCTGAAGTCATTCCACGCGTTAGAAGATTCTCGAAAAATATTCAACATTTTTAAATATTTGTAAATTCAGATTAATAAACTGAGATTGGAAAGAACGCTTTAATACCGGTTTTTAAATATGCAATACAAACATGCATCTTTCGAACAACAGCAAATAAGATGACGTGACGTATAATAAATATTTAATCGAATTTCAGTTTAAATAAAATTATTTATAAAAATAATATAAAAAAGTACTAATTTGATTTTTTTCGACCAATTCGCATAACTGAATTTATCCCTTGATTCATTAATGATTTCTTTCACCGTCAATTATCGTTAAATTTTAATACGAAATTATTCAGAATGCAATGCAATTTATTTCCTCGATTCACGTTTTTCAGTTTTGGGGGCGGTAGAGCACAACAAGAAAACCTGCCATGACTCGCTCGCGAAACGTCAAAAGTAGCTGATGAGAAATAATTTGTGCCTACGAAAGGGAAATTCGTTGCAGTTTAGCGATTCTGACGGGCCGCCAGCGAAGCCGGTACGCGTGGGTGTCAAAAAATTTGCGTTGGTTTTTGGCGGCGACGCTAAACCTGACGGCTAAATTATTGACAAACGTTACCAGGCCACAGGCGAGAAAGCGCAATAAACGGTGCCCCGCCGTGCCACGCGCCCACCACCTTACCTAATCAGTCGTTTATGTACGCATATCACAAGCCCCGCCGACCACCGTAAGTCACCGTGTCGAAATCTGAATATATCCTCCTGAGATCCACAAATACTTGAATTATTTTGAATTTTCATGTGTGCCCCAGGGTGTGTCGACAGTGGAACCGTCTTGCAGAGCACCAGGTGCTTAGCCTGTTGAAATAGGACGCATTGTCCTTTACTGGTCTTCTGACCCCAGCCATAGGCCCCTCATGGGGCTGCTTGCGGGTTCAAATTGTAAATTGTACATGGTAAATTATAAATATTTCACCAAAGTCAACGCCCCGTATAAAAGAATATTCACGAAATAAATTGGATTACAAATTTTTACAATATTAGCTCAAAGTGATCGATGGCTTGGCAAAGGTACTCACCCCGTCTAAACTCAGCGCTATATATTTTTTTTATTCCTGATCACTGTAGTGAATATCACTACAGGAGACCTCACAGTACCTCACTCTACAGTACCCCTCGAGTCGGTTGCAATACCCACTGGGCTAGACGGGTCGTACATTTCACGTGACGAGAGAGTGACTCGTATAAATGTTCCATAGACTGACATAAGGATTGCTCGCTTTCCGAACGCACCCAGATGGACACGGGGTCTACGGAGGTTGCTCAAGTTATTACCGTCAACGTATCACATGTACTGCCAACTGAGGTGCTAGAGTTACGTATACAAGATTGTGGCGCCGCTAATTGTCACACAATAACTGCTGCGGTGTTTATTAGCTTAGAAACGTATAGCTGGTCTTACACATGTATTTGGTAGGAATAGAGCGAGAACCAACAAACTACAAATTACGTTGCCGCCCAATTGACTTTGCACGGATCGCGCCGCATTACCATTTTATATTCCGACACGGGGCGGTTCCAATTTGGCAATCGCTTATCGTTAAAGACGCGAACGGAAAGCCCATAATGTGCCGTGACATTTATTCGCAAATGCGAAAAGATGGAGGGTTGATTCACGTCATTTGAACCATTTTCGATTGGCACTCTTAGCACACGTAAAAACGTATTCAACCTCGTGAAGGCAAAATTACCAGGTGAGCCTCAGTAAGACTTTGAGGCTAAAAATGCTAGTTAGCACCTTATTAAAAAAAAATCTAATTCGTCTCTCGCGTCGTCTTCGGACCCCGAGCCTCGATACCCCTACACCTGGTAACTTCAGGGAGCAGGAGCCTCCTGCATTGCCTTGGCAGAATAAGAGAGATGGTTTGGCATTGCCATCCCAGCGCAGTACCACGAGCCAATCCAACGATCGACTACACCGAGAATCGAACCCAGATTCGCTGGTCGGCGAGCGATCCCGATCACTACTCGGCGTAACTAACTTCAATATAATTGACGTGGTATCAATTTGACAGAAAATGCGCAAAAGCGACAGCTCATTTTCAGATTTATCATGGAAATCCACTGCAGGAACCCACCACTGATGAGATAAAATATGTGCTGGAACCACAAAGTGAGGCTACAGTGGCGTGTCAATACCGCCAATGACGCAACAAGCTGCAATGCAAACGGCCAACACATTGCAAGCTAAAACGCACAGGTGGTCTCAGGAAATAACCGGGTGCGACAAAACTCTGAACACGAGCCGCTTCACCCACCACTACCACACCATCACCATCCCAAATCGGTTGCCGATGTCATGCGCTCCATCACCTAGCAGGCCACAGAGCCGCCTTAATTATAAATGCACGCACCGCGGCAGGTATACAGTCACGTCGATGCGTAATAAGCTTATTTATTTAACAGACGCAACCCTCTCCCCCCACACGGCATGCGCACGCGCACCCACACACACAGAAGCGAGCGCTCTCGATGAAAGCAAAGCAGCCGAATATTCACCCACACTCCCTTGCAGAATCCGTCAGGCCAGAAAATTCTGGATCGCGTGATTGACGTAACGACAACACCCCCAACCTTCCCCCGGGCTTAAAAATCCCTCGAGCAAAAGAGCTTTCGCGGCGAGATACAAACCATTGTAGAAGGGAGAAACAAAAATGTTGAGAAAAGTATTTGGGGGTGGTGTGGAGTATTGAAAAATTAGTGGGGCAGAAAATGTGAGCCTATTGACAATTTGGGGGTGCGTGATGCTAATTAATTAGTATTTGTCGAGATGGCAATTTTTAATTCGTTTGAGCGCTGTGGTTTAATACTAGGTGGCGCGATCGTCGTTCACAGCAGATATGCTTGCATTTTGAATACTCGGTATCTATCAAGTGGAGAAAAATGTGAACCAGGATGCGTTTTAAACCGTATAATTTTTTTATTTCAAACAACGTCGTATCACTACCCGATTTAATGAATTTGTTTATATCATTTGGTGAGCATCTGCGCGTTAGCTATTGGCAAAAAGCCGGTCCGGTGGGTTTATAAAAAGCAAAAACGCGAAAATAATAAAGAGCAGCATTCGCAGCCGCAGCAAAATGTAATAAGAGAATGGCCGCCAGGCTTAAGCTCAAGGGAGAAGGGGGACAAGGGTTGACGGTGTAACAAGATGAACACCCCCTCCACCCGCCTCCTCAATCACCACCATGCCGTTTCTGTCTCTCAACGCAATAGACCTCCTAAAACCTCCAGGGACCACAATACTGAAAAACAAACACGAATATCCCTCTCGTGGTTCCCTAAAAATATGAAATTTTGCCAAATACGCTCGTAGTTTTCATTGTCATTTCAAAAGATAACTTTTATTAATATTTCCAATCACTTTAGCAAATATCACTACAGGAGCTTCTCCACTTCTCGTGGTTGTATGGCAATGTTTATTTACGGGCAAATTTTCACCAGTACCAGGGCATGGAATAAACTAGAACCCGTGCCGGGAATCTAACCCACTTACAATACCAACGTTGACTACCTACAACATGAATTAGTAGTATTTATTCGATCAGAATATTCCAATAACGTGCTGCTTTCGGAAAGTGCATACGCGTCATTCTCATATTCACATAACGCTTACCTATCAACCAACGAACGAAAATCACAGTTCGCCAGCCAGAAACCCCATACTTAGTTAAACCCTTCTCCACTAGAAGTTTTTCCAACGGGGAAAAGTGCTCGGTACGCCGGCCGTGGTCTCGGGAGGAGGCGATCACGTTCGCGGAACGCGCGTTGCCGGCAAGAAAAAAAAATCGGACCGGCGAAACGAACGTGATGCTCCGGGATTTTTTCGCTATCTCGTTTCGCGCTCTTCTCGCTCGTTTGCTCTCTTTTCTCTCAGGCCGTCTATTATACACGAGGATAGATATCGAGGACGGTCGGCGAGCGCGGACGAAGATCCGGTTACATTTTTTGGACCTGGAGGAATAACAAGCCGATCGAGATGAAATGGATATCTGTGGGGTTGAATTGAAATAAGAATGGTGCTAACAGATTTGAAATTCAAATTTAACAGGGCCACGTAAACCAACCCTAGTTCGATACTCAGATTTACTGCACTGCCCAGATCATAGGGATTGAATTGGGGTAGGAAGTAGACAATTCACACCAGGTTGAAATGAATAGACACACTTGTGTTTACTTTGCAATAGATTGACAATCGACTCTGCTCGATTGATTTAAATGAGATTGAAATGTTCTCCCGTTATCAAGAATAATAAATAATCAAAATGATAATGTTCAGAAAGTTCAAATGGAGGATTGAAAGTTCAGATCCTGGGGTATGGGTTTCACTCCACCCAACTTAAAGTAGGGCGTTGCCCTAGGTCACGCCTATGTCTCAAAAAAGTAGGCCTTGTCTAGCCCGCACTTGATCGTTTGCGCCGCGCCCGCTATCCCCGTAGCCCCGATTGCAGCTGACGCGGTCAGCGCTGTTACCTATACACGGGTCCGATGACCCGCTCGGGGTCTTTACGCCTAGATTGACGATCCGGCCTGACCCTGCACAAGAAAACGGTCGATATAAGCTGAAGTATTTTCTCAACCAAAGATTTTACTCGTAGTTGACGTTATATCGGCAAAATAATACAGGTTATCCATCATCTAAATGTCCCAAAAGTCGAATCTGACGTTGTCAATATTGTGTCAAAATACTGAATGAGTGTACCGAGCCCTCGATATTTCTCAGGGGGAAAAAATTCAAAAGGGCGCCTTCCTTTTAAACTGTACCTGAATGATGTCGGATACACGTTAAAGATCCCTTCCCAGGTATGAAGCCTAGACTAGGTCAAATTATCAGGTGGCCTCTTGGGAGACATTGAGACGGAAAGACATTGGTATGCCCTACTAAAAATTCAAAAACGAGGACCACCCCGTGTTGCTCTACACGCAGGTTGTCGCAAACTTCGGGTCAACGGGCCATTGACCCGTGATCAACGGGTCATTGACCATCCGCAATACATCCACGTACCGGTATATATCCACCCGGAAATGCTACGGCGCGGAATGGTGACGCCGACGCGGCCGGCCATCAATCGATCATAAAATTGTTGAAGAACGAATAAATCGATATAATCATCGGTAAGCTCGACGTTAAGCCAACAGAGACGTCACCCAACCACTGTTACTGCCATACCCTTCTCCAAAAAGAACGGCGAGCGCAAAATGGCGTCACTGTGACCCAAAATCAAATCCAGAGATCGAATGAGAATATCGTCGGTCTAACGTAATAGGAGAAACATCTTCTAAGATGAATTATTTCAATAGAAGATAACATTGTTATCGTAAGAAGGGTAGTAAATTTCTAATTTACTTAATACACTTTTTTAAGGACGATTTTCAAATTTTTCCTTATTAAAATATATACAGCCAACGCAGCACACAGCTGCTTCACTAAAAAAATTGCAACCCTTGCCTCTGAAAAATGTAATTGTACTGTAATTGTAAAAATCAGCGAAAATTGAAGTCAAACAACAGTAAACAACGCCGCCTAGGACGTCGCCGAGATAGGATAGTTTTGAGTTAAACGAATGAGAAACATGTTCCGGTACAGCGCCGAAAAAATAAACGAGCATGAGCCTGGCGAGCTCTCGTATAAAAAAAATAATATAGAACTATAGACAGGAGACCACATCAATAAATTTTTAGTCTAAAATTTATTATCTAAAATTGACACCCATCCAGCTCACATTAAAGACACGGACGTATCTTGCAGAGTTTTGTTGTACCTTTGAAAAATCAGTGGACTCTGAATTTGGTAATGGCGATTGTAGCGCCCCATCTGCGCCCGCGGGCCCCCCAGGCAATACACATACGTCGCCAGCATATGTGGGCGCCAATCAATGTGCATTAGGGAATATAGGTTGGCCAGCGGGGGAGCCACACACACACACACACACACACGCATCTTCCGGCCGTTTATTTTGTGTCTTGTTTGGTAGAAGCGACCGAGAAATAATGGCACAAGGGCATTGGCCCGAAAGAGAATCGATTGATTTAGCTCGATTGGGCAAAAATGGTTATGGTGGAGGAAGACTAGGAACAAAAAATAAAACCGCGTTTCTGATTTAGTGTGCTGGAAAACGAATGCCACACGCCATTAAAAATTGTTTTCCAACCGAACATTGGGAGGAGTGAGCAGAGAGAGAGAGATAGAGGAAAAGTTTCAAATTGATATAACAGCAGGTAAAAATATAAATAAGAGTAATGTGTTGGATTAACACATAATAGGAGTTTTAGTAATAATCTGTTGCAAAAGAAAAAGGGATAAGCTTGGTTTTATGCACCCAAAATGGTGTTTAACACGCAAAACTCGGCTCTGCTCTCGAAAAAGAAATAAACATGCGCTGAGGAACAGCTTCAGGGGAGTTTTTGAAGCAAACAAGCAAAGGAAAGAAGAGTGCATTGCGGTGCAGCATCAGGGGGAGTTTTTGAAGCAAACAAGCCAAGGAAAGAAAAAAAGTGCATTGCGGTGCAGCATTAGGGGGAGCTTTTCAACCACCATTAGTTTGAATACGAATTCACAATTTTTCGACTTTCTAAACCCAAAAGCGCCCAGCGAAAACGTCCCTCGCCAATTGGGACGTCCAGCAATCCAGTTGCAGAATCACACCATCGTCTAATGACCAGCGCGTCGAAAGAAGTCATACTTTTTACTACTAATCGACCTCGATGTTAAGGAATGAGAAAACTGACACATTTTACAACCCCCTCTTCCAAACAAAACTGTCGCTTCACTCGCGCGAGGGCAGTCAAGAGCAGGAGGCCACGACCAACGAAAGACAGAAAAGCCAATCTTGGCGACGACAGTAGCTCCTCGTACCTGTGTACGCACGCACCGCGGCAAAACACGCGGCGAAAGCGGCTGGCTTTAGCGGGGCTTAGGTAGCAATTTGCTAGGGGAGTCCGGTGAGTCGCTCGCGGACTTTGGACGCAAATCCCCGGCGGTGAAAAATTTAATCAAATTGTTGCCTCGCTCGCCCTCCCTCTCTCTTTCCTCGGTGGCTCCGTCGTAATCTTAGAAGGAAGGAGCCGGGCAAGACCGTGGGGGCGATGAGGGGTCAAAAGACGACGGGATGAAAAGACGACAGAACCGATGGTCGGTTGGAAGTGGGGGGTAAAAGAGGGCTGAAGAAAGAGGGGAGGGGTGTGGGTTCAATCGGAAGATCGGAGAAACCACGCCTATAGCTAAGCACGGACTTTGTACGACATAATGCCCGAGTAACGCGGCGCTGTCTACACCACCTGACGGAACGCCCACTGAACGACCACTGAAGTGGACACTTGGATCTGGAGACTCATTCGCCATTCGAGTGGATAGGACCAAATAACAATATTAAAAAATATATCTTTTTTAAATCATCAGTGAAAATTCATAAATGAGTACGAATTTCATAATTAATGCTCAATTGGCATTCATTGGTTTAGCATTTCACGCTGTTATTTTTTGGCCAGTTGGGAAGGAAAAAATGCTTCCGAACAATAAAACAATTATGAAGATAATTAATAAAATTTTATGCTCAGAAATATATTCAATCTAAATTAATCCATACTCGTACGTTGATGCCGTATGCTGCATGTAAAATGTACGAACGTTCGTTATAATGGAAGTTATTTATCAAAAATGGCTGAATTGGGCAGAAATTAGTGTAATGACTTCATGCTGCAGCTGCTGACTCGCTAGGGTAGCCATTCACTGATCGATCAGGAGTTGTGCCACGTGAAAATGGACTTTGTTCGGATACATGATTGGGCGCTCATTTCCAATCACACTTTTGGAAAGGGCGAAATGTTTCAGAGTGCCTGGGATGGAGATTGGTCGGGTGGGGGTGGAGACTTTACGTCGCCAACACACCAGACCATACCACACATCGTCGCCAATACACCACAATACTCGTTTCCGCTCGTGGAGAGCCTCTAAAATGTACCACCAACACAGTCGTCGAAACCCCTGAATAGCCACAAATAGACTAGAATCCAACAACACTCCATTTCGGAGAACATTCAATGCAAAACACGGTTACAATACAGCAAATAACCAATATAAAATATTGTTCCATCCTAAAAAAAAACTCATGCGACCATCTCCACTGAAACGACAACTTCACCTAATGAACCACCGTGCAACAGCAGCAAAATTTAAGGAAAATAAATAATTAATGTCGATGACGGTACATCCCCGATTAAAATTTAAAACACGATGACAATGTCCCTTAATTGCCAGCCAAAAACACTGTGAAACAGATGCAAATTCTCACCAATAAGTATATACAAATATGTTTCACTAACGGTAACATTTGGCACTGCATAAACTAATCGAATCGCTGCGCTAGCAGTATACTTTTTATTATTATTATTATTATTACGGATCACTGTAGTGAATAGCACAACAGGAGATTCCGTACCTCTCGTGTTGCTGTGGCAATATGTAAGGGGCACATTTTCCCCAGTACCCCAGGATTGAATAAATGAGAGCCTGCGCCGGGAATCGAACCCAGGACCGCCCACACTGGCTGGACCAGACGGGTCGTACCAGTCAATCAAGCATGTCTAACGAAAAAAATTGTGTTGAAAAATATGGAAACTCCAATCCAAAAATATATTCATTTAGACACAGA
Organism: Melogona broelemanni; assembly: GCA_033995665.1. NCBI lineage: Eukaryota > Metazoa > Arthropoda > Diplopoda > Chordeumatida > Chordeumatidae > Melogona > Melogona broelemanni. The sequence goes on along the minus strand of JAUJYS010005979.1, from coordinate 1,006 downwards.
CAATTTCAAAAATTCAGAAAATTTCTACAAGTAAAATATGCCAAGTGTTCAATATGGGTATTGAGTTTGACGGAGGAGCTTAGGAGGATATGCAAAGTTGGTCGCCTCGCAGCAGGTGGAAGACTTATCGAGAGTCAAGCGCGAGAGACGGGAGACGATAAATGGTTGATTTTAGACTGGCACGAACAAGATCTATGCGAGACTGGAATAGCAAAACCAGAGAGGAAGGGGAAAGTGGTGGATGGTTGGTGGTGGATGGGGGTGGTGGATATGCCAAATTAGGGGTGTCACTTTTCTAATAACGTCAAACACTATAGCTCACATTAGTCATCACCGTAGAACCGGATTATGGTTGCTCGCAATTACGTCGGCCACCAAATACGTGCGCCACTTCAGGTTTCGTCGCTACGAGGCGCTGCCGTCCATCAGTCACCCTTTTTATTTGGAGCAATACGACAGCGTTGAGGTTCGATTCCTTTACAAAGGGAAACCGTTCCAGTTGTCGCCCCCCCCCCTCCCAAGACAAAAGGAACCCGTTAAGGCATCTGAAACTTTTTCCGTTCGTTTTTCATTCCTTCGATTAAAAAAATTAAAAAATCTTAAATCCTGTAATTCCTATAATAGAGACGAACATCCTGTAATTCCGAGATTTTTGCCTCGATTTGGGTGACAGTAGTGTCTGGTAAAAATAGTCACTTTCAATGCCTCCTCATAGGTTCCTATGTGACGTCATGAGGATAATGGTAGATGAGTTTGTCATTCACGCAAACTTAACCTTTCTTTGTATAGTTAAACGGCGCCCATAGGACATGTATGATCCATTGGATTACAGTTGTTCATGATTAACTCTGAATGATTTTGGCTGCCTCCTCCCATTAAGGTTCTCACATTTCCTTCATTTCGTTCTTGACATTTCTCAGCACACAAATATACTTAATAGACAACATATGATAGTGCATTTTATACATTAACCATTGACGCTTTGCATACTTGCCAGCTACTCGCA
>JAUJYS010005978.1:0-10645 GCA_033995665.1 Melogona broelemanni | reverse complement strand
CCAGTACCCCAGGCTAACGAATAAACGAAAGCCTGCGTCGGGAATCGAACCCGGGACCGTCGGCTTCGTAGGATGTTTCCATACCCACTGAGCCATCAGTACGTTCAAAGTTCCCGTTCCAGTTCCACAAAAAAAAAAAAAAAGAACCAGCTTCAGTTTCAGTTCCTATAGAAATTAAAGGAACCCAACCAGTTCCTAGGAACCGAACTATTTCCGTATACACAGTGTATGGCAAATTATTTTATCCTTGGCACATAGGTGTGCTCTAGTCGTACATCTCTTTGACGAATAAGCATGCACAAGGCCATAATTAAAGTCTGCTGCTAAAGCCAAACTGGGAAGATTGGAAGTATCAGGAAGTAAGTAGTGCGAGTACAGAAATATGTATAATGATTGATTGGTTGTATAATATGAGCTTGAAATATGCTAGAATCGTGATTGGATAATTTGTAAATGAAAGAAAATTATTCAAATTAGCAAGCGTCACTTTCAATATATTAAATAATTTGTGAGTATTCACTTCGGTGTTCGGTTTAATTTCCACATTTAATGTCGTCAGGCAAAAATTAGTATGACACCATTGTAGAACCTTATTTGAGCACACAATCTTTCATTACAATCGAATTTATAAATGTAAAAAGACAATGTTGGAAAGGAATGGAACAGAAAAGTTCCGTTTATAGGAACTGGTTCCTTTTTTGAGGAACTTGTTCTTGACCTACGTTCTTTTAATTTATGCAAAAACTGGAACTGGTTCCTTTTTTGAGGAACTTAAAAACACATACGTTCCTTTAATTTATGCAAGAACTGGAACTGGTTCCTTTTTTTCATCGGAGGAACGGGAATTGGAACCGGTTCTTTTTAAAAAGGAACGAAGCCAACACTCTGAAAAACAATTCACAAACAAATGAATGTGGATTTCAAGCGAAACATCGCCTAATATTAGGGTTGAACGTTATAATGTGTATGAGTGTATTTCAATGACCCGATTGAAAGAAGCCGTCCTTGCCCATTTTAATTGTACGCTTCTTTGAAAAAATAACTACGACATGGTTGGAAAGGTAGAAACATGACGTGTCCTTGGTGGAGGAAAAAAATCGGATTTTAGGTTGTTGATAAAAAAGGAGCAGTATGGAATGTGAATATATGAAATATGGACTGAAACTGCGATATAATCGGTATTACTTTATCTGACAGAGGTGCCGTGTGTCATAGTGGTTAGCGTCTTGAACAAATACCCCCGATGATCGTGGGTTCAGTTCCCGACCGAGACCGCCGGAGTTATTCGAGCGAGAGAAATTCGTTCGCACGTCTTCCGTCGTAAAAGATAAACCGTAAGACTTTCGTTGTAAAATAAGTTTCGGAAGTAAAACCGTGGGACCCGTGCATGTACCATGTCAGGTGCACGTACAAGATCTCTACTTAAGTATGAAGCCTAGCCTAGGCATAATTACCAGGTCGCCTTCCTGGGGGAAACTTTGAGACGTAAACGTTGGTATGCCCTAATTAACAACAGTTAAAAAATACTGTTCCTTTGGTTGTAATTATTTTGCTTGCGTTTTTCGACGATTGTCGATGGCATTCGGAGCTCTAACCATTACGTCGAACTTCTTTGGCCAACGCGTCATTAAGGCCGCCCACGCCAAAGCGCGTGTCCGCCATATTTTTCAACGCATTTTCTTTTTATAAACTTCGATTTTTCCGGGAAGCGCGCAGAGACCAATGAATGAAATCAGCTACTCGAAATGTCGGCGCCGTATATCGCCTTGTTTAGAATTTCCCGCCTCTCGACTAAAAGGAACACATTCTTTATTCCTTTTTCTTCGAACGGGGTTCTCTATTCAACAATAGTCGCAAGTCACTTTTTCATAAATCAGCTACATGCAAGAAAGTCAAAGTTCACGTACGAGAAAGTGTTTCTATTTCAAGAAAAAAACTTTAGAAGAAAGAGATAGTGGCGGCGTCGCTTGGAATTAGTGTAGAGGAGGAACGTCCGAAAACTAGACGTTATATATATGAAATCGCTTCACAGTTGAAAACTGTAAAATTGCTCCTGATGTTTATCGAGGATTATAACTTGATATTCATGAATAACTAGACGTTACTTTCATTTTTTAGTAACTTTGTAACGGTTTAGTTACTTTTTCAGACAGGCTTTTTGTAACTGTTTAGTTCCTCAAAAAATGAACAAGTTCCCGTTCCAGTTCCTACAGAAATAAAAGGAACTTAGGCGTTCCAAAGTTCCTAGTTCATAAGAACAGACCTTTTCCATTCCGTTTCTATCCAACACAGCCTTGGACAATATATTGTTTGAAAGTCTCCTTGTTCATATTTTTGGCCTTCTTTTCAAGGGGGATATTCTGTTTCTCTTTCAGCTCCTTCAGGGCGTCTGACCTAGGTACGGATCTTTAACGTTTGTACGCCTGTACAGGCACGCGCACCCCACGGCTCTTACTTCCATTTCCAAGGAAGGCACGCCTTAGAATTTCTTGTCGGGGGAATTCCAGCGGTGTCGGGCAATTAAAATGGTCATTGTAGTTCTTGTAAAATATTCTCGGGAGACTTGGAGATGTCTTGGGGTTTCAATTACCCGTCCTGTGTAAAGTTAATATCCATCCTATTCTGCACCATTCCAAAATCCGCAAAATCTGCAAAATTCTGCACCATTTTATTAGATAAAAATCTAAGAATTTAACAGAAACACACGGAATTACATGACAAAAAACTCTGACAAACAAGAAATAATGTCTGGAAAACACGGAAATTATTATTAAAATAAATAATTGTAGCTTATTTATTTTTGAGGCGGTTTTTTTTTTTTTTTTAAGGAAAAGCGAGAAAAACTATGTTTTTTGTTTCTGCTTTTTCGTTTTTGGGGGAAAAGTGCAATTACAGTGTAATTGGCATGCATGCTCATATAGATTTCCAGTTCACGACAGTTATGTATGCTGAAACAACCATACAAAAATTGATTGTTTAATTGTCATTCGTTAATAATATCAATATTTTGACGCGATGCACTAATACCAGATAATTAGATTCATTCACTTAGTCGTATTCATTAGCATTGAATACTTTATTAGTTGATCTTAATCTTAATTCCCGTCTTTGTTTTATGACGTTGTTAAACTGGAAGGTAACTTCACGTGGGACCCGTGCCCAGTGTTGGGTAGGAACGGAACAGAAAAGTTCCGTTCTTAGGAACTCGTTCCTTTTTTGAGGAACTTAGGAACGCCTTCCCGAACGCCTGTAGGAACTATAACGGGAATAGGTTCCATTTTCCATCGGAAGAACGGCAATTGGAACCAGTTCCTTTTCAAAAGGAATGAACCCAACATTTGCGGCCGTGCCTGTACGTTATCAGGTACACGTTAGAAATCCCTACCTAGGTCAGAATCTTAGGCAACATGACCAGATCATCGTTCGTTTTATTTAGTGCATGCTGCTCTTGTGCGATGTCACTGTCATCGCTTTTCTTCTGTTTTCTTAGTGGCGATGACAGTTACATAATGGCGATGCTCCATAATAGCCCTGCCATAAGCCCTGTCAGAATTGCGCCTCTGCTGACGTCTCTGACATCTCTGACGTCATAGTTGTGAGGCACAGGCAAAACTTGCGCGCCACTTTCTGGACGCCTACATCATACAGGCGTACAACAATTCACAATAGCTCAGCGAGAGAAATCGTGGCGAAACAGTGGCATTACACGTAGATCAGTCAAACAGCGCGGGCGCATTATTTTTCATCTGATTTTCACGCGTTGGTTTCGGCGTTTTCGCAGCTCGATCGCTGGGGGAAAACGGGGTGTTGTTGGTAGCGGACAGCACGGAAAGAGATTATAGATCTTCTCCGGAGAGAAAGAGGCTGCTGCATCATTTTGTACATCATCTTCAAGACGGTGCACCACTCTTTGGAGTAGTAAAAAAAGAAAACATCGACTCTGAAGAGGTACGCGAAAGAAAATAAATTTGTTGCGATGATGCACGTACGGGGAAGCGATTTGGTCGGCAGTTCGGACTTGTTTTTGCCGGGTGATCGGCGGAGTATTCCCCGGTCGACGGCGATGTCCGTCTGGATTATGTTGGTGTTGTCCGTGGCAGCTTTCATGTCGGGCAGCGTTGATGGTGAAATCAGTGAACCAGGTAGGTACAGTGCTATCTATTAAAAAAAAAATTTGAAATTCCCCTCACTGTAGTGAATATAACTGCAGAAGATTTCGTACCCTTCGTGTTGCTTAAATTAAGCAATATGAGAAGGGCACATTTTCACCAGTACCCCATGGATCGAGTAAACAAGAATCTGCGCCGGGAATGGGAACCCGGGACCACCCGTTCAGCAGTCTGGTGCCATACCCACTGAGTTAGACGGATTATGGACGATTAGAATGACTGGACTTGAAAAAATCAAAAGTTCGTACTATTTTTGAAAGATTACTAAAATGTATAAAATATTTTTTTATAGGAAAACGTATAAATTGTCTTGTTTTCATTAAATTAAATTTGGTATCGTGCCCAAAAGTATTTTGATCCCTTTGATATTTTGTTTTCAAATCGCGAGTGTTGTTTCATTTTTTTTACTAAGCTTTTAAAAATATATATATACAGGGTGAATCAAAACAAAACATTCCCCAACAAATGTCGTTATATTTTCTATAATATTGTAATGATTAGTTTTTTTTCCAAATACAGGGCTTTTACACACGCGCGAAGCCGTGCGCGCCACATTGTAGTTTAACGCGTCAATAAAGTGTTGGTCAAGGTTTATTTTACGCGAAAAATTAGCCACCTACTGAAATATCATTTTTTTTTGTTTTTCGTAACATATACCAAATCTTTGTTGATTATTAGGTAAATGCTTTTTGTCGAAATTTTTAGTTTTGAAGAAGTGATTGTGGACCATTCTCATCAACCAGGTCAATGTTATCAGTGAATCGCACAATGCGCTGGCGACCACTCATCTCACGGTTTCCCTCATAAAAATAATTTCCCATCTTCTTTAAAGTATCTAAGTTTACCAATAATCCAGCTTTGTCGGGAACACTTAATAACTGCTTAGCATCGTAATTGTTTTTTTCGCAAACAATTTTTAAAGCGCAACAGCATTTTCTTTTGTTAAAACACCATTTTAAAGAACTCTATTTTCGCATTCTGCTTAGTCAGTAGACGATATTGGAATGTAACCATATAGCAGCACCGTTTATCTTTCGGAATTCAAAACTACATGATACTAGGTCGCCGTATACAAAATTTCAAACGAATCGGTACAATATTATAGAAAATATAACGACATTTGTAGTGTATCCTTTTTTTCTAGCAACCCTGTATATCAACGTATCGGATACAGTATGCTAAATGTTAGTATTGTGTAAATTGGTAACTATGCATTGTATAAATGTACGAAATTTTGGATCATACGAAATTTTGGATCATACCTGATTAAGTTCTTAAGTCTTGAAAAAATCATTTTAGTGATGTTCCATAGGAAATATTCTTATCAGTGTTGTGAATTAGACTTTAATCAATTTACCTATTTTTCTACACGTTTCGCAAACCGCTTTGCTTAGCGAACACAGAGAAAATAGCGTATGTCAATTAAGATAATTGGTCTCATTTGACATGATGCCTATTCATGGATGAAATTCTCTGTGAACCGCTCGCTGTAAACTGTCCAAAATTCATCCAGATTCTCGTTTAAGATTCCTACTTAATCGTGAAGCTTGGGTCTAGAAACCTAGAAGCCTAGGTCGCCCGTGGAATCGCCTTTAAGACTAACAATAGAAAATAAACACCTGACTATCTATGTTTCCTTTCTATTGGCCCACCATTGGCCTTTGCTCCGTCACGGGGCGACCTTCACCGCGTTTTTAGAGATTGAGATAGGTCGGTGTGAATCACAACGTGTTTGTGCGTTGTAGAATAGACATGACGCGGGGTTCGGCCCTTCAAGGTCTGACGGTGGTGATGGTGAGGTGGTGCTGGTGGTCAAAAGGAAATTCCCAGACGGCCCGTGCAAATTTACACCGTGATTCATAAGTACGCGTACCGCTCGCCGTAGTTCCATAAGTCAGCTATAAATGACCGGATTGTAACGAAATTTGGCACAAATATATTACAGCCTTGTTTCCCAAATAGAAGTGACCTCCTCGGAATGGCCTAGGAGGCTCTGAGAAATAAAATAAATAATAAAACGCCATCATCTTGTATGACGTGGGGGCTCCGCTTTTAAAATTGGTGGTTTGTAAGGGGATCTGCCATTGAAATTGGTTTTAAAGTTAGGGAAACACGGTATTACAGTATAAATGACTATTTAGTAGTTTTTTTTAATTCAAATTTCCCGCTACGAATTTTATATTTTAGAGGTGGCGCTGCCTTAAGCATAATTAGCGCGCAGTAGCAGTCAGTACGGAAAGGGCGATCCCATCTTTACAATTACAATAAATACCCGCAAGCAGCCCCTTTTTAGGGGAGGGGGCAATGGCGGGGGTGCGTGCGTGTGGTGCTGCTGCCAGTGAACAGTTCAACAAAAACTGAACTAACTCAAAAGTTAGCAGGTATTTATAATTTACTTCATATTTGAGCCAAATTTCATAACAATCCGGTCATTTTAGCTGAGTTATGGAGCCACTGCGGGTAGTACGTATACTTATGAATCACAGTGTACTCTGTTGTGTTGGCTGTCTTCGATGATTAATTGGCCTCTGATAAAAGTGGGAGGGGAGACTCCTATCCTTTCATATTTTTATAACTATTGCTTTTGCGCTGTTGGGAGAAGCCGGGATCTTTGTCAGGTAGATGGGGATTGTCCCAACCCTGAGGTGATAATTGTTGGTTTTCTATCCGGAGGAATTTTTATGTTTTCCGTCCCGGATATCATACCAGTCATTCCTTTTTTCACCCGTGGATAAAAGGGATAGAGTTGTTCTGGAAGAAGTGTTGAAGATACGAAGCGTTTAAAGCCATAGTATGAAGCTCCATTTTTCTCGAATTGAGAAACGAGAGGTTTCATTAAAATTACTCCATAGACAACCATGCTTTTTTTAAACTTGTGTTGCTCTTTGTCGGCGGTATGCAAACGTTTTGGCATATTTCTCATTTACTTTTCATATTTTCACATGCGTAAATTGCATTTATGCACTCAACACAAAAAGACGAAAAATGGAATTACCCTACTCCTCTTTTAACCGACTCATTAGTAATTAGGAAAGGGAAAGGGTTGAGAGAATTTCCAAGGATTTTGTTTGATGAATTTTGAAGAAGATGGAAGATGGGGGTAAGGAAATAAAATAAATGTTTATTCGTACACATGTGTAAACAATGAAAATGTCAAATAACTTCGTTTTCGGAAAGTGCTGCCTGTCCTTAGACAGGCTTAAACGCTAGTTGCTAGATACTTATCACGTCTGCCGAAAAAAGAAGACAGTTTTCATGCAAATTGTAGACATCATCGTTTACTTTATTGGTGTTAGTCTCAGCAGTTTTTTCGAAGCGTGACCACGAACTTCCAATAAATTAGGAAATTTGGCATTCATGATGCTCATCTTTGGTCAGGGGGTGGGGGATGTTCACTTATTTATGGTTGCGAGACATCACCATTGTATGGTTGAGCATACAGGTATGCATATATATAGTCATCATTTTCCATGAACAAAGGTTTTTTTCCATTCTGCGAGAAAGAGGGCTCTGTCCGAAAAATATATTACCGCCATTATTTTTTTTCACTTGTCGACTTTTGCCGCCACTTAATGCCGTGGCTGTATATTATGCCAAAAAATGCATAATCAATGTTGTTTGCGCTGCGCCTTATTTTCTGCCGGCACCCCTCCCCTCTCACCTACCCTCCCATCGCTCGACCTTGAAAGCTGTCCAACTTCATTCCTTAAACCAAAAAACCCCTTTTTGAGCCTTAACAGCTGGTCACACAGCGTTCTTACATTGCACCTATTAGTTAGCAGAACACCCAGGTTTCTTCTCCAGTTAGGATGAAAGCAAGTTTTAAGATTCTAAAGATTCTCAAGAATCTAAAGATTTGCATTCGGAAAGTCTCACCAGGAGGCGATTTGGTTTTTTTTGCTTAGCCTAGATTTAGCCTTACTACCACGGCATTACTTCTATTCTTAATTAAGAAGCTTTTACGAATTTCTTAGTCTTTTCTCTATTTTTCAATTCGAAATCTCTATGTATCATAAATTATTAAGAAAATGCAACGCTCCTGAAATGTACCCTAAAATTTGTTCTCTATAGTACCGTTTGTACAGTATATAGCACAGTTTGTACAATTTACATAATAGAATATGTTTTGTATAATTTATTAAAAATTGTATTGAGTTTGTTTATCAGATTGTTTACCCTGTATTTGCCTTGAATAGTTTTCCCCTGGTCATTGTAGTGATTCTGTACCTCTTAGTGTTGTGGCAATATGAGAGGGTCACATTTTCACCAGTACCCCAGAATCGAATAAAACGAGAGCCTACGCTGGGAATCGAACCCTGGACTGCTCGCACCGCAAACTGTTGCAATACCGACTGGGCTAGACGGGCCGTACCTTTTGTAAAAATATTTTGTTAAGAACAAACAGTTACAGCAAACTTTCAGAGTGCTATCAAATTTTAATTTACTAAAACTTAACTATAACAATATCTCAATAAAGAAACATAACAATAATAAAAATATAAATACATTGACTTCGTCCAGGTTTAAGTATTTTCTTCGCAACGACAGAACTTTCTTCGAGAGAGCCCAATATAAAAACTCAACCCATCATGCCTCACTTTCTCCTTTTGCCTGGCCTCTTAAATGCGTTTTCTTTTCAACAAGCATCTCTGTTTTTTTGGGGGGGTTTTATCACATGACGGAATCCTTTTACCATATGCAAACCGTGCTCGAACATTCTCTCCCCCCCACCTCCCCATCTCCCCATCTCCCCATAAATAAGATTTACGAAGTCAAAAAAAAAATATGTTCTGTTGCGTAAATCTCGCGTAACGAACCACATCGAATGCATTACCACAAGCACCGCACACAGAACCGAAAGTAAAGCAGTTATGGTAATAAATTTCGTGACTAGATTTTTGCATAAAACGAAAAACGAAAAATACACGAGTACAAAAGTTGTCTTGCGAAATGTCAACCTGCATAATAAACCTGCGGTGATATTTCTATTTAGTTTGTATACTGCAATTGTTTTTTGTTTTTTTTTCGAAAATTCTTTTTTGAATCGATTTGTGTGTTGCTGTGAAAGCAAATATGGGATCAGCTTCTGCGTTTCGATTTTCCGCCACTAGATAACATAATTTGATGAATTTGGATTTAACAAAGTACTTTGTTGAAATTACTTGTATTTTAAACTTAGTCAAACTTAGATAAATCAAGATTTAAACTACAATATCAAAAATATTTGGGCAAAAGTAAAATGACATAAAAGGGTAGAAGCGAAGATGAAATAGTACAGTACATTGTATATTGTATAAATTCGTCGTGGATCTGGGCTGGGCTGGGCTTGACGACGGAAAAAGTCTTTCCATCGCCTTCACCCCACTCTACATCAAAAGACAAGAGGGGGGGAAATTTTCCCTCCCCGAGCATTGACCAAAGTCTCAGCTAAGGGGGAGGGGGGGAAGGTAAGGTAGGGGGGAGGGAAAGGAGGGTAAGGTGATTGGAGTGGCTCAGGGTCACAAGGCGTGAACCTGAGCTAGAGAGTTTACGACTCTCCATCTATATTTTCAAGGCGTTCCTTTTAAGGACTGCGGTGAAAATAGATCGCTTCGACAAATTATAATCAATGAGACGGCAATGTAAAAACCAAGCATAATAAAACGAAGAAAAATTCCACAATTAATATAGTCATTATAATCGTTAATGGTGGGAGAACCTGAATTGAAGTAGGTTCAAGGAATATATCTTTGTATAGCAAGGCAAAATCGTCAAAGGAAAAGAAAAAAAAAGGATCGTGAATTATCAGTAGTATGAGTCCATAGTACATCCAAAAATATTGTTATCATAATTAAAGAAAATATAAAGTATCGGACCCGTTTATCGGGCAAATAAAAAACATACATTTTACATTGCAGACTGAAACATCATTGCATAAGCGAGCATTATTGCGTGAACCCGGAGAAATCCTTCAGATAAAGCAAACAAATAACAAAGTCAAACAAATAATGCATATTCAAATCGAAATTAAATATAGTCAAATAAGCTCGTTTATCGGGAATAAAATCAAATGAAGAAATACAACAATACCCATGTTAAAATAAAAGAAAAAGGATCCGAATCGGTAATCACAACTTCTAGCTTTCTATCGAGTATCGTCAACAACATAAAACGTCAATAATAATTAAAATAATAATCAGCTCATGAAAATCCATTAATAATAAAAAATCAATTAGGGGGTGCTGATTGTATATTTATTGTCTAAATGTCGATATCTATACGAATTGACCCCTAACTCACGTTTTAAAAAATTGAAAATTTTGGAAAAAATCATAAATAATTTTTAACAAAATTAGAGTAGTTTTTTGAGGATATGAAAAGAGCAGTTTTTATTGTTTTTTCTGATCAATTAGGAGGTGTTGATTACATATTTATTGTCTAAATGTCGATATCTATACGAATTGATCCCTAACTCACGTTTTAAAAAAATCGAAATT